>CALNXI010003469.1:30237-44592 GCA_942486025.1 Porites evermanni | reverse complement strand
TTCTGAATTTACAGACTTCCGTGTCTACTATTGACTCCCTGATTTTTATTGTCGTAGCTTAAATCCTGTTGAAGCTATAGAGGGAAGAAGAAATCACGGACAGGTCCTAGGGAAACAAAAATGCCCGTAATAAATGGGATTAAATAATGCAATGTTCCCATGATCGAATTTTCTGGGACTTTTAGTATGTTTATCCATAATCTAATCCTAAATGATTGGCGAAGAGAAAGCTCCTGTTGCAATCATCCGGGTCCGACCAAAAAATGACTGGACTATTAGTAACTAAATCAACTTTATTTGCCTGATGTTTCTTCAAAAAAAAGGTATGTGTTTTCTAGTGAATGCAAAAAGATTACTTGTCCAGAAAACTTAATATATGATTCATATACCACCAATCCTCTATAACCCCCCCGGAGGGAGGTTATTTAGTTCAAACACGTTTGAAGGGGAGGGGCTTATTTGAGAAGGAGGATCATTTAATTTAGTGAAGATTGTGGTATCAGCTCCCTAAAAAGAACTAAAATACAAAGCTCAAGAACAAGAAGTTGGAGGTCATGCCATGCAGCCGAGGATCAAAAACAGAGCAGAACTTCTGACAAGTGAATATACCATCCCAGATCAGTTCAAATAAAGTTTTACAGTCGTGATTGATTAATACGGTCTATCATTTATTGATGAAGAATAATAAGGGGGAGGGAAAGGCAGGCTTTTAAACTTGCTTTCCCTGAAAACGGGAGCTCATTAGAAGGGAGAAGGGGCGCATTTGAGAGAGGGGGCTTAATAGAGGATTTACGGTAATACCATGAATCAAGAACTGAATATTATTGCATATGTGACTTTCTAAAAATAAACTGCCCTTTAATATAAATAGAATTCACTTCACGCCTTTTAAAACAAAGAAAAAAAGACGTTACTGAATAAAATGTCAATAATAATCGATGGTAAAGAAATGGATAAAGGAAAAAATTGATGAAGAACTTACAAGGAGGCATCATATCAATCAGGTCATCATCTTTGATATCCACATTAAATGTTGTGGCCCCGGTTCCTCGAAAGATAGTCAAGTTTAACTCAAGATTAAGCCAAATTTTAAGCACGGTTTTCTTATCAAAGAAAATATAACTTAAGTTTACAAAATACTATTGAGCCTTTACCCTGACATACAGTAATGACTTACACAAAATGTTTTTCTAAGCAATGCATAGGAAGGTAAATACAAAAAGTAGAACGAAAAATTATCCTGGATTAGTTCTTATCAGCCTCTCAGGAACCGGGCCCAGAAGTAAATGCAAATTGTAAAGCAAAGCATTCCATATACATTTTTCTCAAAACCCTAATTATGATCTATAATAAAAATTACAATAACTGAGCGGATCCTCGCGCGCTGATTGGTCGAGAGCTATGGTGTATGAGAGTATAGACCATGGAAATGACGTAACATGTCACGCAGTGCCGGTTGTTTTGTTCTTGTCTTTTCGTAAAAAAATAAATGTTATTGTAAAAAACAAATCGACCACAATTTTCCATGGTCTACACTCTTATAGACCATAGAAATGACGCCACAAAATGTTCAAACCTTGCAGTTTTGAACATTTTATGACGTCATTTCTATGGTCTATAAGAGTGTAGACCCTGGAAAATTGTGGTCGATTTGTTAAATGATATATCCATACTGAATATATTGATATGGCAGTATTTTCTAGCTGATGATATTTCACTACATGGGCTACATGGTTTTGTCTCAGACGAGAATTTATATTTCAAGGAAGGCAAAAAGAAGCGTTTACGTTGACAGATATAAAATGAGTGTTTCAAGCTGGAGGCAGAAATCGAAAGGAGGGATTGAAACATATTAATTAGGTGCTAATTAAATCACACTTCGATATCAAGCAATTATACAAGAATTTCGTGATATTATTAACAGGACTGAAATGGCATCGTTTTTCGTATATCAGTATACATTCCTGAAAAAAAGCTGCTAGAAGCTGTATACTTAGTACAAGGTTTGTTATAAAAGCTTTTAAAATCCTGAAATATAATCTTACCGACAAGACTGATTCAGACGTCACGGAACGACCAAGAGGATCGGGTTGAGAATTAAAAAGAAATTGAAAGCTGCTTTGTTCCACCTTCAAAAGATAAGATATGAATCAGGAAGTTTCGCCGACTGTGCTTCGATCCTCAGTCGTCGAACAGGCGGACACGTGGGTCTAACACAAACAAAGAACACTATCAAAACTGACTGAGTTTTGCTTTAGAGCAAGAGTGTCTATACAAATCAAGTATAGAGGGTGAAAACGAATGTTATGAATGGACAAACTATAATTTAAACATACCTGTAAGAAAGGGCTCTTGCACCCAAACTCGCTGCTCAGTCAACGGAAACTTCAATAAGTGAAAGTATCACTAAAGGACCAGCTTTTACAAACTATGATAAACCTTATTGGAAAATAAACATCTTATGCAGCCTATCTTTGAGTAATAATGATATTGATTAAATCCAGTACAACCAAGGCTCACTAGTTTGTTTGATCTGAGCTCACTGAGTCACGAGATGTCCAAGAAAAGCATCGAACCATGAAATCACAACTAACGTAAACAAATTTAAAATTCAAAATAGAATTTCTAAAAAAGGATGTTAGAGCAGTTTAAGTGAGATAGAGCTTAACACACAGATTTAGCCAGGGCTAAACTCGAAGCTCTCGTTAATATACTTATGTTTACTCAAACAAAAAATGAAACTGTCGATGTGTAATGCTAAATGTCGACGGCAAAGAGAACGGCAATACAAACAGACAATAGGTCTCTAATTGGCTAAAAAACAACAACAACTTTGCACGTGCAGCACACATTTTTGTACATTTTTTTGCTGTTGTTTTGCACGACAACAACATGAAACTTCCTAGTTAGGCCTCGTCCACACGTATCCAGATATTTTTGAATCCGCAACTGTTTCTTTCGGGATTCAAAACTTTCCATGTCCACACGCATCCGTATTCAAATCGAATTTGCCCATCCACCACTACAGTACCCAGGACTCCCTTACGAATATTAGCAACAGACCATGCATCGAAAGGTGCGCAAAATTTGCATCTTTCTCTGCCTTGTGTAACGGACCTCTATTTTATCGTTAGAGTTATAGCAGAATCAGTCCAGAAATCAAAGAAAATGCGAAGAGCAATGCTGACTCCTTTATCTGGACGGGTAAGAGAGAGAGCCTGGAAACGAGGTTGTCGTCTTGAATACAGTATTCAGTATTTTCTCACTGCCGCTATAAAATTTCCATGTTTTTCTTCTAAAGAAATTCGTCTCCTTTATTTTTTATCTCTCGCTCTAGTTCTTTCTCTGTTCCACGTCAGCGTAGACACTAATATTTAGTCCAAAAAAGACTTAGCTTTGCTTTTGTTTTTATCTCTACGGGTGGCCATGCAATTTACCGCCAACCCGCAGTTGCTTGAAATACGAAATTTCACCCGGCTTAAATGAAGGGGTGACGAACGTACAGACGATTTTGTCAGAACCAAAATTTCTTGGATGCATAGATAAACAAATTCTCTTACCCATAGTGCCTCGCGCGTGAGAGACCTCCGCTAGTAAAATCCCTCGCGCGCCTCGTTCTCTCTTACATCCATTACTTCCAAGCGCCTGCTAAGCAGGCTACGCTCTTATTGAATTTCTGAGCTTTTGAGTACCACGACCTTGTTGACACAAAAACATGCAAATGACGGCCGAGAAAACTTAGAGTCACCCAAGCGACATAAGTTACTTATCTTTTGAGTTTTTGCTATTTGAATAGTCCTTGTATAAGAATAAGTAATAATTTTAATGTTAATGGCCTATTGATAGATGCAAACTGCCTGGTTTCATAGCACAACTCAATGGCAGATGTTTCAGAAAACTTCCGGCGGTCATATTGGTACCCCTCAGAGGGACACCAACATGGCATCTCCTTACACAGGCAGCCCATGTTCAGTATGAGAGATTGATCTGTCGTATCATATTGCGTAATCCTCAAATGGCCGAGAACATAAAGGACTTGTATGACTGTATGGGAATCCAGGTAAGAGATTCAAGGCGATAAATAACTCGCTAGAATTTTCAATGAAAAAAACGCTCTTCCTTAATTATTAACCTGGTTTGTTCCTGCTTCCTGTGTGGTTATTTTCCCGATCCGCTGCGATTTAAGCCATGGATACTCGGGGGAAAAGGAAATCGCTTGCAAAAGCTAAGAAAGTATGTTTTACATTTCCGTAGACATATATTAAAAAGTATTATACAGAGTAATTAAACTGTTTTAAGTTTATTGGTATGGTTGAAGACTGCAAAGCAGGTTATAGACCGCGAGAGGTCTTCTTTCTTCATGTCAGAGTCACGCGCGGCGTGTAAAAAAGTAAAATATGCACTGACCACTCGCCCCTCACGCGTGCCCTCGGTCTACTGAGTCTCCAAGAAAAATAAGAGACTGCTCGCAGTCTAAGCAGGTTAAAGACCGGGGCGGGGGGATTCTCATCAAATGTTTATACGTGGAGGCTCCGCCCCGAGGTCCAACCCCCTACTCTTTTTTATACAATTTTTCACGAAAAAGGTACTCCTTTCGTATAACTTCTATTGACAAATGGTACCCCTTTCACATACCTTGTTTAGTATTTTGCATCCCTTTTAACTGCTGTAAATGCACTGTCTTTTAAATAGGACTCAATCACAAAAATAGAATGTTTTCTCGACTTTATACAGCCATAAAATTCATCTTTTAGCCCTTTTGAGCCCTTTCACAGACCCAAATGACAAATTTCCATACTCTTTTATATACTTCAACTAGTGAAATCCCGACCCTTTCATATACCTGAAGCCTGAAAAAGGTACCCCTTTAAGGCGAAGGCTCCCTGTATAGGCCATCATAGGGAGTCCCCCCTCCTCCGCCCGGGGTTAAAGACGAAACTAGAGTCCATTCCCTGTTTATCTAAGAGATTGTTCTCGCTGCGACTGCAAAAGTTCGCTTGAGTGTTTTCCACCTGATCGCTGAGGTCCTTACCTACTAGGTTGCTGAAGAATCCAAAACTTAAAAGTGTGAAAATCTGGCCAAAACTGATTACAAATCACGTAAACGCAGACCATCACACTAATGCCCTACGAGTACGAGTAAATATCAAAACATAGACAATAATAATTATATTCTTTTGATATCGGTTTACTGGGAGGGCTAAGATACCGTCCCTAATATGAAAATAGAGTAAAAATAAACCTATTCTTTTTCGTTCTTTCTTAGACGGACGGAACGTCCATTTAGTTGTCTATTTAAAAGTTTTAGCTTACGTCTTCTCCACTTGCCCTTTGGCTACGTACCAAGGGTGTCCATCAATCTATTTTTCATCGAAAGTGGTGGTGGAAAGACTCTTTTTCTAAATTAGTAATAAATGTTAAACAAAGGGGGCATAAAAGCAACAAAAGAAACTAACCTGTACCTTCCTTTCCGCCAATTGTAATCTGAGTAATCTGAGTTAACTATTACTTTACGAGACTTCCGGTTAGATGCTAATCGGCTGCAAAGGGCATGTCGTAAAGGGTGAACTGGATTGGATTTGCAAAACGTGACGATAACAATAACATTTATTATTTGTATTGCGCCTTTTCTATAAAATATTCAAAAGCGCATCACAATAGTAATTAACTAGGAGTAATAGGAGCTTAGAAGAGTGCGTTCGATATGTTTAAAGGCGTACAGGTAGCAGTTGAGGAGGAAGTGGATGGTTATTGCGATAGATTAAGCCCGGTTTCCATACGATCGCTGCGATCGCTGAGGAAAAAAAGTTTAGCGATCATGTGGAAATCACTCTCCAGCGATCGCCGCGACAACGATCAGTGAGATTGTTGTCGTTGCGATCGCAGGAGAGTGGCGTCATCTGATCGCTATGATCGCTGCGATCGCTGAAGTTTTTTTTTTTCTCAGCGATCGCAGCGATCACAGCGATGGTAGCGATCATATGGAAACCGGGCTTTAATTTGATCATGGCATATTTTAAACGTAAGGATTGCTTACAGCGAAACCTCTATTTAAACTGTGTATCATTATGAAAAAGTCTTGAAGGCTAGCGATACTGTATGGTTCGTCTCAATAAGTGCTGCAGTAATTTTGTCGAGTGTGTTGATTTCAGTGACTTGAGTGGAGCTACTGTGGGCTGTTTATAAGTTTATCCCAATAAATAACATTGACCTAAAATGTTCGTTTGTCCCGTGCCGATAATATCACAAGTAATGATGAAATGGCGCCGCCGAGCTTCTGAAGCTTCACATCTCGTTAGATTTACTTTGTGGCACAACGGCCGCTGAGCAACACAACTCGGTAGGTATACTTTGTGGCACAACGGCCGTCGAAACTTTTGAAAGATGAACGGTTTGAAAGATTCAGCAAACACAGATCGATAGTAGACCTTCAGTAAACTCTTAAATATGTACGCTTTACGAAGATTCAGCACACTTTTAAAAGATGAACGATTTACGAAGACGGACCTCAGCAAACGTTTGAAAGATGAACGCCGAGGACACACGAATCACCACGTGAGTTTGCGCGTCAAAGTGAGGCAAAACGTAAGCAAGCACCTCAAAGCGAGGCAAATGTGTGCCGACGACGACGACGAATGCAATCTCGAAAAACCTCCCTTATTAATTGCACAGAACACCCAATGATGCACAGAACACCCAACACATATTAGGGGATGCGTTCTCGTACCTCGAACGCAATAACTAAATTTTACAAGTCTTTCTATCAAAAATCATAAAAATATTTACATTAAATGAGTAAAAGATAATTACAAATAAAGATATAGATATACTAAGATAACTGAAATGATTCCTTAAATAAAAATGTCTTAATTAAAGTCTTAAAAGATTCTAAGTTCGTTGCTTCGCGCGCCGACCTTGGCAGTTTATTCCATAGGAAAGGAGCAGCTACATGGAAAGCTCCGTCGCTGAGATACGAGGCCCTAAATCTGTCATCGAGGACGCTGACACGCGAGAGAACCAGGCTGTTCAGGCTGGTCCGTGGAATGGACCAACATGTTTCTTAAACTGACGTCGCGCTTGTAAGCCGCAAAAGGTGGTTGTGAAAAGACACATCGAGTTTACTCATCCGTTGGTAGAATGCGAAAGTGTTAAACGGGTGGTGTGTGAAAACCAGAGGCACCCTATCAACGGTTGTGTCACTCTGTTCGGACGAGCGCAGCGCGTCATGAGGGCTAGTGGTTGCTACTCTCTGTAGATCGTTTTCAAGAGAGGAAAGAGGATAACCGCGGTCAGTAAAGAATTCCGCGAAAGAAACCATCTCCTTTGATCGCAAAAGGAAGTCACCATCGCCAGGGCAAAGGCGACGCAGGCGGAGAAACTGGCTTTAAGGGATAGAACATTTGCAGTGCTGAGGATGGAAAGAAGGAAAATGGAGGTAGTTGTGAGTGTCAGTGGCTTTGTAGTGGACAGACGTCTGAATTCTAAAATCAGAAATCCGTAGGGAGATGTCCAAAAAGGGGAGTTTTATTTCAAAGATAGTGGAAGTGAATTGAAGTGCCGGGTTGAAGTTTGCGACAAAGTTAACAAAGGCTTCAAGTTCCTCTCTCCTGCACGAAGCCCCTCCAACAATGTCGTCGATATACCTCCTATACGGTTCTGCTCGTCTAGGGCTGTAAGGGAAAAATCGGGAGCGTTTTGTTTCTTCTGACGACGGTGTACCGCAAATATAGAATACAATGGAATAGAACAAAATCTACGATACAACACATACAATATAATACAATAAAATGAAATAGAATTTTCAGAATTTGTGAACTGAGTTACTAGTGGAATGGAAAGGAACCCTTTTTTTCTAAAAAAGAATGCTTATTTTATTGAAATTCAACAAAAAAATTTGTTATCTTGAGGACCTGGGCAGTGGCCTATGAATGCGCATCTGGCACATTTCAAAATATGATTAAGGCCTGAGAGCTACTGCATTATCCTTTACTTATATGAATTCTTGCTTGATTTATTGATTGCGATCCAACAAAACAGCCCAACAAAAACCCCTTATATTTGGCCTAATTTACTTAATATAGCAAACGATGATGCTCCGCTTTCAAGGCTTTGCTATGACGACGCGTGAGGTTGTGTATATGTTGTGGTTCAATTTTATCCTTGATTTAAATTTCATTTCCTTTTGCTTAAAACTTATCATCATACTTTACCATAGCCCAAAAACAAAGAAAATAAAATTTAAGACAAGGATAAAATTGAACTACAACATATTTTTCGTCCTTCATATTATGAGTTTCCACTTACACATAACCTGTTAGACAACGCAACCACAGTTATGGCAGCGCTTGCAGATCTAGAAACTGACTAGACTAATGGCAAAGCGGCAAACTGAGCACCGAAAGCCGCATTCATTCCTTTTTGGGCACTCTGGGGCTCTCATTTGACATTGCGTTCATGTTGTTAAATCTGACCAAATGCCGAGCCTTCGCTTCTGTTGGTCACGTTGTCAAAGAATAAACAATAGGAGAAAAGCATCTTGACAACAACTGATCATCGTAAAAGCGAAGTTAACAACGAGTAGATTCAATTATTAATTGCGATTCAGCATCAGTTTCGACAATTAATTATTTACGCAAAAGAAAATAAATTGTCACCTAACAACATTATTCATTCATTTGGCTTTGGTAACTTGAATCGTTTCACAAAAGTTTAAAAAGATATGTTTACAATAATAAGACTAAAAAACTGATACAGTTGTGATTCTGAATATATCAAAAACCATCTCTGACAAACTCAATTACGAAATGATGACACTTGATTCTTGTCTTTTTGGGGGGAGGGCAAGGAGGGCACATATGTCATGACTAACCAATTCGGTAAGACTCTGCTGGAAGTGAAAACCAGCGCGGAAGGAAAAAAAATTTGTCCTGAAGCCTTCGTCAAGAATATTTAAGATCTCTTTTAATTGAAGACTTTGGTATTTATACGGAGTCTTATCTTTCCATCATTTTTCTCATAAATATTTTATGGTTTAGTTTTGCACCCTTTTATAATACATACGGGACACTATTTGACATCAAGGTGAGTTAATAGTGCATGTTTAACATATATAAATAATTGACAGCTAAAGAAATAGTGGAATAAACTTTTTGACAAGGTTAATTTACAACTAGTAGCTAGAAGGGAACACTTTTAAAGGAAATTTGACGAGCAAGGTGTTGATATTCCGGAATGTGTCCACGCTGTTGCTTGAAGGTGATTCTTTACCAAAAGGAGCCTTGACTTTTTTTAACCTCAGATTTATTCTTAAACATGTCTCATGTTAATTTGCAGGTTCTCGCCCTAATATTAGCCTTCTTTGCAAAGTCCAGTGCAGGTATTTTTTTTCATACAATTATCTACTTATCTTTAAGTGTGTACATATATATTTTTTAAAATCAATAACGTTGGGAAAGGAACTTCAGATTTGTTTGTTAAAAAATTAAAGCCTTAGTTGTTTGCATTGGAGCTTTATTTACATTAAATGAGTAAAAGATAATTACAAATAAAGATATAGATATACTAAGATAACTGAAATGATTCCTTAAATAAAAATGTCTTAATTAAAGTCTTAAAAGATTCTAAGTTCGTTGCTTCGCGCGCCGACCTTGGCAGTTTATTCCATAGGAAAGGAGCAGCTACATGGAAAGCTCCGTCGCTGAGATACGAGGCCCTAAATCTGTCATCGAGGACGCTGACACGCGAGAGAACCAGGCTGTTCAGGCTGGTCCGTGGAATGGACCAACATGTTTCTTAAACTGACGTCGCGCTTGTAAGCCGCAAAAGGTGGTTGTGAAAAGACACATCGAGTTTACTCATCCGTTGGTAGAATGCGAAAGTGTTAAACGGGTGGTGTGTGAAAACCAGAGGCACCCTATCAACGGTTGTGTCACTCTGTTCGGACGAGCGCAGCGCGTCATGAGGGCTAGTGGTTGCTACTCTCTGTAGATCGTTTTCAAGAGAGGAAAGAGGATAACCGCGGTCAGTAAAGAATTCCGCGAAAGAAACCATCTCCTTTGATCGCAAAAGGAAGTCACCATCGCCAGGGCAAAGGCGACGCAGGCGGAGAAACTGGCTTTAAGGGATAGAACATTTGCAGTGCTGAGGATGGAAAGAAGGAAAATGGAGGTAGCTGTGAGTGTCAGTGGCTTTGTAGTGGACAGACGTCTGAATTCTAGTATCAGAAATCCGTAGGGAGATGTCCAAAAAGGGGAGTTTTATTTCAAAGATAGTGGAAGTGAATTGAAGTGCCGGGTTGAAGTTTGCGACAAAGTTAACAAAGGCTTCCAGTTCCTCTCTCCTGCACGAAGCCCCTCCAACAATGTCGTCGATATACCTCCTATACAGTTCTGCTCGTCTAGGGCGGTAAGGGAAAAATCGGGAGCGTTTTATTTCTTCTGACGACGGTGTACCACAAATACAGAATACAATGGAATAGAACAGAATCTACGATACAACACATACAATATAATACAATAAAATGAAATAGAATTTTCAGAATTTGTGAACTGAGTTACTAGTGGAATGGAAAGGAACCCTTTTTTCTTAAAAAAAATGCTTATTTTATTCAAATTCAACAAAAAAATTTGTTATCTTAAGGACCTGGCCAGTGGCCTATGAATGCGCATCTGGCACATTTCAAATATGATTAAGGCCTGAGAGCTACTGCATTATCCTTTACTTATATGAATTCTTGCTTGATTTATTGATTGCGATCCAACAAAACAGCCCAACAAAAAACCCTTATATTTGGCCTAATTTACTTAATATAGCAAACGATGATGCTCCGCTTTCAAGGCTTTGCTATGACGACGCGTGAGGGTGTGTATATGTTGTGGTTCAATTTTATCCTTGATTTAAATTTCATTTCCTTCTGCTTCAAACTCATCACCATACTTTACCATAGCCCAAAAACAAGGAAAATAAAATTTAAGACAAGGATAAAATTGAACTACAACATATTTTTCGTCCTTCATATTATGGGTTTCCACTTACACATAACCTGTTAGACAAGGCCACCACAGTTATGGCAGCGCTTGCAGATCTAGAAACTGACTAGACTAATGGCAAAGCGGCAAACTGAGCACCGAAAGCCGCATTCATTCCCTTTTGGGCACTCTGGGGCTCTCATTTGACATTGCGTTCATGTTGTTAAATCTGACCAAATGCCGAGCCTTCGTTTCTGTTGGTCACGTTGTCAAAGAATAAACAATAGGAGAAAAGCATCTTGACAACAACTGATCATCGTAAAAGCGAAGTTAACAACGAGTAGATTCAATTATTAATTGCGATTCAGCATCAGTTTCAATCTTTTTTTTTGTCCTTATCATCGTCATTGGCATCATCATCTTCATTCTCATAAAATCTTAATCAGTATAAATTTAGCCAAGGCTAAGGGCGAAGCCCCGTTAAAAAATAGACATGCACTTAAAGTTGAGACTGCGATCAATCAAAAACTAGTAACTTGTCAACGGAAAACTTCAAAAGAACACGTAACCTTAATGGGTCGACACCTACGTTCATGTGATACTGGTCAGCAAATACCCTGTTTTGACAGCTATCAATTGACTACAATATGGATGTTCAAAATTAGGCTGCAGGCTCGCGTCATTTTAAAGGTAAAGGTCGTTATAATTATTTCACTTCGATAATTAGTAACAGTACTTTTAATAACTTAAAAACCTGAGACCGGCTCTGGGCTCAATTTACGTCCTAACCCCCCCTCCCCCCTCCCCCGCTCTCTCTCTCTTTATTAGTGCTCAGTTTGACATGCTTACCTGCATCGATGTTAAGTTCATCTTCGATAGTGTACGTTTAGGTTTGTCCAGCTCCTCAAATATTCTCCAAATAGCAGATGTCGCCCTCCGAGTTGTCTTCTTGCTGTTTTTGCCATGTTTTTAGCTATTATTTCGCCTAGTTCCAGCCGTTAATAATAATAATAATAAGAATAATAATAATAACGCGAATATTTATACAGGATAACCTATCAGTTCTAATAAAAAGAACTGTTATCAAAAGGGTCCTGCAATTATCTCATAAATAGCTAAAAAAATAAAAAAAAGAAAATCGAAAAAGGAAAATTAAATAAAATAACAGTAAGAAATCTAATATTTTAAAATCAAAATTTGTAAAAATCGTCGACTTACAAGACTGAAAATAGTTGTGAATTATGGAATACTAATGAAAAAATTGTTTTAAATTACTCTTAAAAAGAAACCTAGAATTTAAAGTTCTTAAATGCCGAGGTAAAGTATTATAAACTAGAGCCCCTTGAAAGGCAAAACTTCTCCGTCCAAATTCTAATTTGGCTTTGGGAAGTTTTAGTGAACACCCATTGTTTCTAGTGTTAATGTTGTGTTNGAGCAAGGTGTTGATATTCCGGAATGTGTCCACGCTGTTGCTTGAAGGTGATTCTTTACCAAAAGGAGCCTTGACTTTTTTTAACCTCAGATTTATTCTTAAACATGTCTCATGTTAATTTGCAGGTTCTCGCCCTAATATTAGCCTTCTTTGCAAAGTCCAGTGCAGGTATTTTTTTTCATACAATTATCTACTTATCTTTAAGTGTGTACATATATATTTTTTAAAATCAATAACGTTGGGAAAGGAACTTCAGATTTGTTTGTTAAAAAATTAAAGCCTTAGTTGTTTGCATTGGAGCTGACAAAAAAGACAAATTTACAACTGTTTGCTAGAATCATTTAAGCTTGATAACTCCTTTCGGCTTTCTTTACTTGTTAACATCTCTGTTGAACTTTATCGTGAATCAAGTCACTATGCAGGGATTATAGAAGAAAGCTTTCCTTAACTCGCAGGCGCTCTTTTTTTTTTGTTTTTCAAATACGGAAGTTAATGAAGTTTTTGTAGCAGGGTTTGGTCTTGATGTGTTTTATTGACCCTGAAAATGAAATCTGCGTCCCCTTAAAAGAGATCTTCGCCAATGGAAGAATAAAACTGTAGAGGTTCTGCTGTGTAATTTTCTAGGCAGAGGCTTCGTTTCTTTGTATCATTAATAATACCATTTCTATTACTATTATTATAATAGGAGAATGATTCATGATCCCACTGAGTGAATACGTCGGTCCATTATTTTGAAAGACATCAATGGCGCGGTCGCGGTCATTAACTCGGCGGATTTAAATGCTCTTTAAAAGCGTCGACAAATTCTCACTTCTTAGGTTTTATCTTTTTGCAATTATTAAAATATGGCATAATTTCTAGGATATACCAGTTAGTATACCTTCTATCATGGACTTGCCAGATGCAAAATCTGTTCCTAAAGGTCACATTTTTGTCCAAAATATGACCCTTAAAAATTATGCTACCAAGAAATAAATTGAACGATAACGCATATTTCTCTCAAATCACATATTCTAACAGATGGTCCCCCTGTTCCTGCTGCTTTGTTTCCTCTAAATGGTCTACATGGGACACGTGATATCAGTGTAAACAAAAACCCACCTGGAATAGCACACGATGTTCACCTCGCCCCAGGCCCTTATGGACATCCTCAAGGCTCGTACCAGTTCTATGGTAGCTCCACAAGTTACATTGAGTTTCCAAACAACGGAGGTCTGGACGCAAGATATTCAATAACAGTCCTGGCTATGGTAAAGAGGGAAAACGATAGGGGTCCAATCTTTCATTACGGAAGGGCTTCTGGAACCCATGGATTTCGGTTTTGGATCGTGCAGTACTATGATAGTGGTAGTGTCTATGCTAATAGTCCGAGCTGGACCACAAAACCCCATACGCACATAGACTCAAACAAATGGTATTACGTTGGTATCTCTTATGATTATTATTCCGGCGTCTCAAAGATATGGGTTAATGGAACCGCAACGTCCGAGGTGAGAAAATGGCGACAGCATGTTTCATATTTACACCCAAAAGCAAGATTTAGGTACAAATCAGTGAGCGTGGTGTTTTTGTTATGTATCGTAGATAGTTAAATCCAGAGAGAGCAACTTACAAATAAAGAATAAATAAATGTGCCACGCACATTTTTCAGCTTTTTTCGATCAAAGATAAAAATACGTTTACTGTGGAAAACCAAGTATTTCTTAAAGATGTGCTGTATCAGACTGTGCATTAATGTTACCCCCCAAAAAGTAGAGTCCTTTCTTTCTTTCACAATTTAAGACAAATTAGTCGGTATAATTATAATTAGCCTATTAAGTAAAAGACAGAGAAAAAAATGACAGCACCTTAACTTGACTTACGTTTTTTGTTTCCGCACTGAAATTGTCAAGAGGCAAGAAAAGAACTTAGGTAGTGTTTTCAAAAAAATAAATACTTAATAAATATCAAACTTTT
>CALNXI010003469.1:7675-28152 GCA_942486025.1 Porites evermanni | reverse complement strand
TTTTTTTTTTCAAATCGTTACCATATTTTTGAAAATTTCGGCGGGTAGCCAGTCGCTGTAAATTCATGCGTAATGCCTGAAGAAGTCGATGTTGTGCTGAGCAGGTGCCTAGAGCACAAAACATCTAAACCTTTATAACGCTTTAATATTTACTCAATTTTTCGAGTACTAGACAAATTTAAAAGTTCTCAATGGACATGAAATTCAGGTGGCCTCTTGAAAGAAGCTAGCGGCAACAATAGTTACCTCCTCTCAATGTCCTAATTGTTACTGGAAATGTGCCACATGAATGGAACCATGCTAGAGTTTCCCCAGCTTTCAGAGAAGGTGCCAATCTTGACCCAAAAAATTACAGTCTTTTTTATAAAATGTTGTTTTTCTGGCCCAGGCTGAATATTCCTATTTTTCTGCCGATTTACGGATGAAAATATTTTTGTAAGAGCGTACGGGCCAATTTCAGTTTTACCTGTGGTTAGTGAAGTGATTGGGAGAGTTGTATTCAAACAATTCTATGGGTATCTAAACGAACAACAACCTTTTAACGGAATCACAATCAGAGTTCAGGCTAATATTTTTCACAGAAACTACCATATTAGAGGAAACAAATGAGGAGATTAAGACCCTCAATGGTCTCAACGTTAGCATGGCTTAAATCATGCATTACTGAGCGAAAAAAGAAAAATTTAGTCGATGGTGAACTTGCTGATTTCTATAAGTTAACGAGTGAAATTCCTCAAGGTTCTATTTTGGTCCACTGTTGTTTATTTTACACATGAAAGGCCTCCTCTTATGTCAACTGTACTCAAGGCCTAGAATGTATCCGGACGACACCACTTTAACGCCGAAGATGCTGATACTTTACAAGTTAAAATGAATTGTGATCTAAAAAAATTGAGACATGGCTTAAGGTAAATAAGCTCACTCTCCTACTACATGTTGATAGGGAGTCGCCCCAGACTTGAACTACTGTCAGGTAATTTCACGGTTAAGGAAATATTTTTAATAATTTATTTATTTTATTTTTTCGAGCAGATAACCTCCCTGTTCCTGTTGCCTTGTATCCACTCAATGGTCAATACGGTACAAAGGATATCAGTCCTAACAAAAACCCACCGGGAATACCAAGCGGCGTACACCTGGCATCAGGTCCTTATGG
Source organism: Porites evermanni (assembly GCA_942486025.1). Classification (NCBI taxonomy): domain Eukaryota; kingdom Metazoa; phylum Cnidaria; class Anthozoa; order Scleractinia; family Poritidae; genus Porites; species Porites evermanni. The sequence goes on along the minus strand of CALNXI010003469.1, from coordinate 26,996 downwards.
GGATCCACAAGGTTCTTACCAGTTCTCTGGTATCTCTACGAGTCACATAGAGATTCCCAACAACAGAGGCCTGGACATAAGTTATTCAATAACTGTTCTTCTGTGGGTGAACCGACAAAATAATGACGGGCCAATGTTGTCTACGGGCGAAGTGGATTTCGCTTTTGGATAGTAGGGAGTGACGTTTATGCTAATGACCACAGTTGGAGTGCCCAGCCCCGCTCATCACTAATTGCTTCAAATGTCTGGTACTACGTTGGTGTCACTTACGATTATTCATCTGGCATCGCAAAGGTCTGGGTAAATGGAGAGGATGTTGATACCGTGAGTACACCAGTTACCATGGTAATCGTAAAACAACTGAATATTAAATATCAATTGTTTTCACTCTGTCAATAGCAACTCACATTGTCATATTTTGCTTTTGATAGCTGCTCTGCATTTTTCCTGTTGGAAAAAGTATACGAGGGTGCCCAGGAAATAAGGTGGTTACGATTGGTTAGCAATGACCATGCGCAGACTCACCTCCACCTCACCTTTATCCTACTAAAAAAAGATTTACGGCTAACATTAGGGCTATATGAGGTTGCGGCGACGAAAGAATTCAAGGTTTTGTGGAAAAAATCTTGAAAAAAATCCCAATTGAGCTTTCCTCTTGCAAAATTCTCGTAAGCGGTCAGCTCTAGTCTATCAATAGCTTCCCACTTAGTCTTGTTTTGAAGCAGAGGCTTGGAGCGACTAAAAAATGGCCAATTCACACCCTGGAAAACTGATTTAGTCGAGATATATTTGCAGCAATTTTTAAAGCATTTTTAAAAAAAGAGGCGTTGCCGTCTCATTTCAATGGAAAGCCTGCAGTTTTTATGAACATTTTCTTTTTTGTTAGGAAACTGTGGGCAGTAATAGGCTGTATGAGTCGCATTCTAATATGCGAATGGCAGCCAAGGATGATGGCGATACAAGGTACTTGAAAGGCCGCATCTGTTGTCTTCAAGTGTACAACAAATCTCTTACCAAACTTGAAATCATCGCAGTACAGAACAGAACCTTTCAAGAGGAAGGTGGGTCCCGCTATAGCTCTTTTAGACTTAGACTTAGTATTGGTATTCACAAAGAACAGGGAGGGGCACCCAACGACTGTTTTCTGTAAAACATCTGTTCAGAGAAACAAATATTGCCTAGAATTATATATTACTTGAGGACGGCTTAAAATTTCTAGATGACCGTTCCATTCACTTACAATTTTTCCAAGTTTATCTTATAAATTCCTACGATTTTCTGAAGTTTAATTTTCACGTTTTATTTCCTAAGTTAGGCTATTTTTCGTAAAAAAAAAAGGGAACCTAAAATTTTCGGATTCAAAAATGTGATGGCGAGGGGAATCAGAAAATGTCTCACTTTCGTAATACGTCAAATTTCATCTGTAATTTTCGGAAAAATAATACTCAAGCCCTTGTAATTTCGAAAAGACTCAAGTTCCCCTAGGATGACCGGACAGATACAAATTTTCCTGCGCCGCTTAGAATGCATTTATAGATGTCTAAAAGTGCTCTGGATAGTCTAAAAAGTGTTTTTAATGTATTTCAGAGGAAACCATCGTTGAGAGCCCCTGAAAGAAATGGAGTCTATCGAGAGATAGAGAGAGTAGAGAGAGGAAATCGTTTCTTGGGTTTCAAGCTTCCTCCCCCCACCCCCCACCATTTACTTTTTTGAAGGGAGACGGGGGGGAGGGTAGAATTCGCAAACATTTTCAAGCAAGGGGTATGACACAAAATATTTGTGAGTGTGAAAAATCTAAGGTGCACTTAGGGGATGGGAGATTAAATAGAGGCTGTCGCTTCATTAATTTGTGGTAGCTTAAACCGGATTGTGTGTGTGTGGGGGGGGGGGGGGGGGGNAATGTTATGTGAAGTTCACTTATCCACATTTTTTCAGTTGCAGACGCCGCTGAAACCTCTGTTTTTAATCATTTCCTATTAATTGTTCCTGCTCAACAACAACCAGATGCTGACATTCTTACCACTGTCACAGCCTCTACAGTCATGGAGTGTTTACTACGCTGTTCTCAAACAACCAAGTGCGAGTCTGCGAGTATTGAAGTAATGAACGGAATAAGTCGATCATCTACCCGAAGTTATTGCTTCCTATATCGTTCACCATTCAAGAAGAGTATTAAAACTGCCAACGGAAACCATTTTCAGGAAAAAAAGTCTTATAACAAGAAGATGCTGGCTCGCTAAAGGAAAATCTCAAAGCTTCGGTGGAAGATATTGTAGCTACCCTACACAGCAGTTTTATTATCATTTACTGAGTTTTTCAGTGATATTCCCTGCTTAGTCTTGGTATCGGTATACTACATCTATCCGCTCCCAACCAACCTGATCAGTAAATTTAAAAGTTTGCTGACATGCTGTAGCAGAGTACATCTCAAAACACGTTCAGGACAAGCTCCAATATTCCATTTTCAATATTCGTCAGAGAGAGACAGCATGCACGTTATAACGTCATGAACCGAGCGAACTTGTGTAAATTTGATTTAGTTTTTAAGGCCATGTTAACACAGTACCGGATAACTTTTACGCCGGCACGAAAACCATACTGAATAGGGCATCTGTTCACACATAGGGACGGTGATTTTGGCGGGATTTCTGTAACGGAGCGAATCTTCACCGCGCAAATCTCGAAAGTGAAGCGTCACATATCGGATAGGTTCTGTACAACACTTAGTGCAGTGTGAATAGGTACTTGAGCCGTAGCGGAAGTGAATAAGTATCAGGGGTGAGGACTGAGATTTAGTCCGGCAAACCCTCTCGGCCAACCGCCCCTGTACAATGTTCGATGTGTGTAAACGCTGGACTTGTTCCAGGCAGTCTAGCTGTGCCATTGCTGTTCAAAAACGAAAAGCTACCCAGTATAGTCTGAATATAGCCTAAACATTGGTTCTTGCAATGACCAAAATACTGCATTAGTAAAGCTTCTTCATTTGCTTGCTGTGATTTGACGTTAAACTGCTTGTAGACCCACAAATTGTTTCGCTTGTCTTGTTTCTAGATAAACCTGAGACGCTTGATATAAAACAAATATTGATCAGCGACCGACATGAAAATGCAATGAGAGGAAAAATCTTCAGGTGTAATTTCAACGAAAAAGGCTTTAAAAGTTCCCACTTTTTCATGGCTGGTAACGTATCTTTTGACTAAAACGATTGGAAAAAAGGCGGATTGTGAAATCTAATAAAGGTTGGCCTTCGACCTCATGGGCTATTGACTCAGAGCCCATTCGGGCTCGAGGAATAATTGTTAAATATAAGCTATATAGATATGTGCCCGGCCACCCCATCAGGTAGGGTCTTTGCGACGTTTATGTCTGAAAACGGGTATACACGTTGCCCATTTTGGTCTGGAATCGAATATGGCTTTCGAGGGAACTACGGGAGCGTATGAACGTATTTATCGTTTCAATTCCAAATGAATGAGAAAGAAAGAGAAATATGCGAATTCGAAATGGATTTGAAGAGTTTTTTGTTTGCGCTCTAATCTAAGTAATGATAACATACTGTTTCTGCCCAAAGGCTAGCTCTGAAAACGGGTATGGATTTTAGAGGTCTGGTCTGAAAATAGGTGTGGAAAATTACATTCTTTGCTCTGAAATAAAGTCAAGATTTGGAGAACGGAGCGGCACACCCCCACCAAGAATTCCCAGGAGTACCCCTCCCCGGGCTTATCGTATCATCACTACTGTCACTGGACATTTTTGCAGCGATCGCAGTGCATGGTCGTAGTCATGGAAACCATTCTTACTAGTCTGCTAGCTTCAGACAAGCTTATTAGCTTTTTTAAACAAAGAATTAAAAATTAGCAGATCGTACTTGCTTTTCCGAGGGCTTTTTTAGTTGCATCAATTAATCCCATTGCGCGCATTCATTTTGAATTCTTTTCAGCAGATTGTTCCTTGGCAAACTGGCAAGTACATAAACGACAACGTTTTAGATGGGTCTTGCTTCCAGTCAACGTGTGCATATACATGTATATCATTTAACAGCCAATCAGATTAAGAGATTTTTGCGGCCAAAATAAAGAGTTTTTATCACACTTGAGTTGGATTTACACTGCCAAGTAATTTTTACGTGTACGCATGTAAATCGTACGCGACATTGTACAATGTTGCACTTCTGAGTGGTGATGTTGTAACTGATCGCAAGCCACCTGCGGGAATACAAGGTCACCTTTAATAATTCAGCATGCATGCTTAATATTCCTTTTAAAACCGATCCAAACAGTTAACAACCAATCAAAAAATCGTTTTAAATGTACAACAATTTCACTCCCTGTCGGGTACCTTCTTTATAATATGGATAAGACAATGACAAAGAAAATAAATTAACATATGTACAAATATCAAAATAACTTTTGAAATACTTTCTAAACCTTTCCGTCGTGCGAGGTGTTAAGTTTGAAAAGTTGGCGGTTACGTAACAAATTCACCTCGATAAAACATGTTGCACTTTTGTGCAGTGAAGTACTCTGTTCGTTTCTTGGAGGTAGGTATCTCACCTTTCCCTCGACTTTCAAATTCTTGTTGGTACGGGTAATCTAGAGTTTTCTCCATCGTACCTTTTCAGGTATTATTGCTGGCACTGCAGCCCATGACAGGTAATATATTATGAGCAGAAGAGACAGCGAGCGGAGAGGCATTTGAACAATTCAAACTCATCTTTGGTCCGACACAAATACTCTGAGAAAAGAGTTACTTCATTCAATGAGAACCAAGTGTCGCTTTCATTTGTGCACATTGCACCAGAGTTAAAAGCACTTTAGAAATACTTTCAATTTGGCGCTAAACGAGTCTGTTAAAAACGGTGCTCAATCGCATAAGAAGGTAATCCTTTAACGGGCTTAATGAGTTAATGTAGTAGATTGGCAGCTTAGTAAAGGGCTTAACGTCCTTATAAATGTTTTACTAGAGTAATAGCTTGCTGATTGCCTTGCGACCCTGCTATCAGTCTAAACGAAATAATCTATTTTAAACTTCGGTTCAGTTGTTTTGCTGTTAAGCAAATGCTTTTTTGAGTGACAAACGTCAATCGGAAGAGAGGCCGTTTACCCTTCAATATATCTTGACGCTGCCAATTTGTAATGATTAGTGTCTTTGCTGTTTTTAGAACGACTTTCCCAAAAATTTAGGCCAAACCACTGCCAAAGTTTGCCATGCGTTGCCCAAGCTTAAACTATCTTGTTAACCCCATACACATCATTTTTGGTAACTAAAATAGAATATTCATTTGTAGTGTCGGAAGGACGTCTGAATTAAGTCTTGCGCTCATTAAAAGAAGGCGGTTTCTCATCCTCTCACCGCTGTTTATAAAAACTTTTTACGAAAGAAAGATTACCACTAACAACAGGAAAAAAAGCGGTAGACATAGCCGTGGCCCAATTTTGGCAGGAAAGAGTAATTTAAGAGTTTTATCCGCTTTTGATGTTCTGGGTAATTACACAACTTAAAGGTTGCTAAAATTGGATAATTTCTCGCAAAAGATGGCTTGGTCAAAAAGCGAGATTGAGGGAGAGGGAAAAAACATCAAATGAAGAGTTCCAGTGAAACTTGCGCATAATTAATATCCCAAGGTAACTTACAATTTTCTTACAATTTTCAAAACAAAACACTAGGTAACCAAAAAAAAAAAAACAGAACTATCTTCAATTATATATTACCTTCAATACCCGCAATGTGTGTGTTTTGGTATCCCAGCAGTGTTTAATTTGTGGAGCGAATAGACCCTTGATTAGATCGCGAGTGTCACTGTTATGTGTTCTCTGAACAGATGGTCTCCCTGTTCCTGCTGCTCTGTATCCACTCAATGGTCTACACGGAACACGTGACATCAGTGCAAACAAAAACTCACCGGGAATACCAAGCGGTGTCCACCTCGCACCGGGCCCCTATGGAAACCCCCAAGGCTCATATCAGTTCTCTGGTAGCTCTACCAGTTACATCGAGATACCCAACAACGGAGGCCTGGACACAAGATATTCTATAACAATTCTCGCCTGGGTGAATCGCGAAAACAATCAGGGTCCTATCTTTAATTATAATACACAACGTCCAATAGAATTCCACTTTTGGATCTGGATTGGTTCAGGAAACGCCTATGCTTCTAATCCCCATTGGATCTCTACTACTCACTCACCAATGGCTCCATATACATGGTACTACATTGGTATTACTTACGATTATTCGTCAGGGATCGCACAAGTGTGGTTAAATGGAGAAGCCAAGTCTAAGGTGATAAGCAAAAAGATCTAAAGGAATACTGGGTCTGTTTACTTCATCATTACAGACCACGGGTATCACTCTAGAGAACTGCTTTTTATCAATTTTCATATGTAAGCAAACAATTTTTCTTAAATACAAATAAGCAAAATCGGGCAGAGACCTTGAGAACGTCACATGACCTGACTTGGGAAGCAAACAAACCAGTTGAGGTTTATTCCCCACCCGTATGAATCCACTTTAATTGAAAATATTTTATTCTCAAGATTCACCTTCATTTGTGACGTATTTGAGCAAAACGTCCACAGATAATGCACCCTGCGCCGAAGCAGAGCCGGGTATGAATCTGTTGGCAAAGGACAAAGACCTCAATATAGCAACGGCATTTCCATGAACCAAAGTAGTAAACAACATCGTTCATAGGAAACGAAAACTACCGGGAAACGGTAATTGTGTTTCCACTTTCGTTAAATTAATATCGTTCATAGAAAAACGAAAACTACCGGGAAACCGGTAATTGTGTTCCCACCTTTGTTAAATTAATATAGTTTCTTCTTCTTCTTTTTCTTCAGTCTTATAACCTAAAAGCCAATTCTTCTCCTGAGAAGGGTATGCTTCTGGACCCCCTAGTTTGCTCACGCTTTCGCGTTCGGTCGAAACTTAAACTGAAAAAACAGGTTGCAGTAAATTTACTACCAAAATTCTACTTTTTCTATTCACCGATAACCTCCCATACTAGTAAAAAACAGCAAATATAAGCAGACCCAATGAGGAGACGACGTGCAAACGTTTTGGAATGTTTTTGTACCTCGAAATTTATTTTTGTTGTTGCCGCCACTGGGTCAGTCTTCAAAGAATACTTTTTAACTATACCGCTTGTTCTCTAATCACTCTGCAGTGAAACGAGAACAAATCATTTTCACTCTAGAAGCCATGAAACGCAGACAAGAATCAGGAATAGGCATCTCGTTTATTGATAGCTAGAACACGGGCAAAATACATGAATAAACATACTACAAACTACAGCTAACGAAGACGTAAGCTAACGATAATGTCTATAATGTACAATCTGGTAATAACCTTTCTGAAAGATTAAATATAATAACAAAAAAGATAACAAATACAAGAAAATTTACAGAACGGTAGCGAGAGATGCCGTCAAGTGACCTTAAATCCGCAAAGAGCACCTTATATACCTGATAACAAATAATCACGCACACTGTCAAAATAACTCACACGACAAATACCAACACATCCGTATGCAAAGCACTGAAGCAACGTGCATTCCTTAACGCGAGAAAATACATTTATACCTTTGAACTTGCCGGTGGACCTGTACCGTTCTAAACCTCTTATTTCATTGGTCCCCTTTGCTTTAATCTGCACTTCCATTGTTTTCAGGGATGGGGGCATTGTTATGTCACAATCCCTATTGTTTTTCCAACCAATCACAAACAATCTTTCAAATAGGTGCAGATACTTGCTATGTAACAGAGATTGATACAAAGGGGGGTGAATGGAGAATTGAGGCTTGACGAAAACAGGTTCAGGCCTACATAAAAAAGCGATTTAGTATTACTAAAATTTAAAAAGTCGTTGTTTCTTAAGAGGAACACGTCAATTAATTATTCCTTTCCAATTTTAGGTTACTGTTAGTGTCCCTGGTTCTTTTGAGATTACAACTCGATCGGACGTTCGAATGGGAGCGTTGCAAAACGACCATAGGTACTTCAAAGGTCGCGTCTGTTGTCTTCAGGTGTACAACATAGCACTTAATGAACAAGAAATCATTGCAATGCAAAACAGGACTTTTTGGTTTTGCCATCGAGGTAAGCACAAGATGATTTGGATTATCTTCATAACATCATCATCCGCGCCCAGTGGGGCAAAGGGCGCGAAAAAAAGTCCTCTTTTCAGGCCTGCTTTTGGCCAACTGAATATCATACCAACGCTACCCTCGCATAAAATAGTTTGGCTGAGCTCTTCCACCGACTCAGAAAATGATCGAGTCTTTCTGAGCGTGGTTCTGTAACCAACATGGTTTTAGGAGAGTGCCCCTCTATCTCTCCTATCTCTTCCTACACCCTCGCCAACAATTTTTGTGAGTGCTTCCTTACAACTCTCCTCATTCATACTTCGAATCATTTTGTTTTCAACTACTAACTGAAAACATTGTTGTTTTTTTTCTATTAGCAGATCAATCGATCTTTGGAAATGTCCAACCAGTCGTCGGTGCCAGAGAAAGCAACCTGGTTAAAACATACAAAGCCTCTACAGTAGTGCAATGTTTATTACGCTGTTCACGCATGCCTGAGTGTAAATCCGCCGCCATTGAAGAGATTAGCACCAGTCGATCATCTACAGGCTACTGCCAGCTTTACCAAGCACTATTTAAAACGAGTATAGGAGATGGCGTCTATTTTCAGAACAAACAGTATTATAACATAAAGAAGAAGGTGGTCTAAGATTAAGGAACTAAGTTTACGATCTGTTTTACAGGACTTGACCGAAACCGGAAACGCGCATGAAAAGCCTCTGGCACCCAGGGTAGTATATAGGTTATGTTTTCCCATTTTACACCATGTGGTGTAGCCCTAGAGATAGATGCACGAAAAGACGGAACGAAAAATTGCTTTGAGGACATCACGTCCTCTGAATTGGGAAATCAACACATAGAAGCTTGAGGTTCTCATTCAAAATATTACCTTTGCCCGGCAATTTGTGATAACCATACTGTCGAATTAGTGAAAAACGTAATCATAATTAGTTATTAACAGTAGAAAAAAGGGGATGTTTAGTCATAGGAACAGCAGCACAGAACCAGTCTAAAAAAAAGTGACTATAAAAACAAAGTTTATCAGTCTTCCTAAAGGAAGAGACGTTTATTTCACTTAAGGGAATCAATCTGTTAAGAGACCGGTCAAGTAAAAGATACAACTGACATCAACACAGGTGCTCTTAAAACGTGTTGGCGTGGCCATTTTGACATCATTTCGTGTGTATGTTGGCTATAGGTCCCTAGTGAGGATATAATACTTGCAGGTTAAAACCAGAAAATGTGTTACAAAGAAAAAATCACCTATTATAAACTGTTGCAAGGAGTATTCATTTACTCATTAAATGGTACTTAGCAATAACATCGAGCAAACCAAAATCACGGTTGGAATATGTAATGTTTGTGCCATTAAACAATTTGGAACAAAAAAAAAAAAAAAAAAATGAGCAGTCTAGAAGCAATGCATTTTTTTTTTTCTGAAAACAAATTCTGGATATTTTCGAGTCCCTCGGTCAGTTTTGCTCGTGGAAAACCGCTTTCCGAACATTTTCAACGAGGCACACTACTCTCTAGTCTCCTTTGCAGCCGCTCAGGAATGCGCGTAGCTTTACTATCGGGACGATTTGGGAATGAGATAGCGTCCATAATAAAGTTAATTTGAAGCCATCCGGTAATGCATATTATCCGAGTAAATAAAAAATTATATATACCGGTGTAAAATTCGGGTTTTAAAATTAACATTTGATAACTGAAAATGTCTTTAACCTTTCAATGTGTTATTTTATTTTATTTATTTTGTGCATGAAAGTGTAGTAATCGAGAATTGTAAGCTGCTCCCAATCCCCAATCTTTTTAGGATTTAAAATTTTATTATCTAACTTTTTTGTTAATTTGGGGTACATTAAGTAAAGAAGAAACAACGAAGAGTAAAGAGGTTCCGGTCTAAACAATAGAGTACATTCATTTCCGCATATTTCATTTCCGTTGATTCCAACTTCCCAAAAAAGCTGAAAAAGAAAAAAGACTGGAAAATAGATTTTTCGACGGGAGGTTGCGTTTGGTCAGGAAATTTAAGTAGGATATGAACGATTTTGGCAGACCAACAGCCTGAACCCAAATCTCTTTAACGAAAATAATGACCCGCCATTTTTAAATATTATTGGCAATTCATTTTCCCTCTGTCAAGCTGTGTAAATGTAATAGGAAGCCGGAATGGTTTTTTGAAATAATAACCGACATGGTGTGACATGATCATGAACTTGCCAGGTGAACATCTGTCATGTAAACGTCACAGAAAATAAATAAAGACAGAGAAAAAAATTGCTGGCATGAAACTCTTAAAAAGCAGGCGGGATTGCGAGTTGGGAGAAGGAAACAAAAGATGTTGGCCTTAGTTCTCTGTATGGTAAGTCTGATGAGTTATCAAAAGTGAAAAAGGGATGCAAATTTGAAGTTTTCTTTCTTCACCTTTTAACAGTTTTATTTGTCAAGTCAAGCAGAGCCTGACATATTGATAAAAGGTGAGAATGACTACCTCTACGGTTCTTAATAAATTTTGGTTTAAATACGGATATAAAAAGGAGTAAAAACATGTAGTAAACTTACAGCAGCAAAAGAATTCGCTTAGAGTCTGTAACTGTAATCTTTATCGAATAGTATTCCGTAATAACAAACAACATAGAAATTTATCCAATTCCGGGGGAGGAGTTCTCTTCCATGGAGGGGGGGGGGGTGCTAGTGAGGGTTTCAAAACCCTCCGTGTTTGGGACAGAAAAAGAACCTAAAATACCCATCCTGACTAAGACAACGACCTCTATTTAAGAACCAAAAACGGGTCTGCTGATTTTTCGAATGGAACAAACTGGTATAAAATTGTTTCTCTGTTTCGAGGCCGCGTCTCCGCTTCATGTCCTGTACACACCAAATATTAATAGAGGAGTGCCCCACACCCCGCTTCCCGATCAAATTTTTCTCTATGGTATCACGTCCATCAATTACCCGTCTTCTTTCAACTTTAATTAATTTTTTTTATTGGTATCCTACTGAAATAATTTAACACAAAAAATTACTATTTCGATTAGTGAAGTTTCTGGTTATTTTCGAGTCCCTCGGTCAGTTTTGGTCGTGCACAACCGCTGTCCAAACATGTTCAACGCGGCAGACTTTCTCTCTAGTCTTCTCTGCAGTAGCTCGGACCTGCGGGTAGCATTACTGTCGGGACGATTTGGGAATGAGATAGAGTCCATAATAAAGCTAATTTGAAGCATTGGCTTAATAAACAATTATAGGAGATTCATAGTTCCTTTTATATCTCCTCTTACATGGGATTAACATCCAAAAGAAGATAATAAGCAATAATCAATTCACCCTCTCTGTTGTTCGAAAAGGATAAACCGAAAGGAAATTGGTAAAATTTCTATCACGGAATAAAATTGTCTTATCCTCTCCATAGTCAAATTAACCAAAAAGATTCCATTTTTTTTGGAAGGAGGTGAAAACTGACGTCAAAGTTTAAACTCCTTTTAAAGCATCCCTTCGGGTGAAAAATTTTATTCCAGAGAACAGCGTTTAAGAAATCGAAAGGCAAATTCTATATTCCAGTCAAGACGTTAAACATCACCGATTTCTTTGTCGTTGTTTACTCTTTTTCACTAATTTTCTTTAGAAGAAAAAGCAAATTCAGACCTACAATCGAGTTGAGACACTTCGCCTTAACCCTTTACATCCTAAGATCAAAATTTGAACTCATTTGATGCCCCTATTCATTTCCTACAGAAGTAGTGGGGAGAAGTTGATAAAATATCAAGCAAATTTAGAGTGAATTCACGTCTGTGATTCTCATGACCACTCTGTTTTGCAAAGTATTGATATTACAAGGAGAAATTTGACGTTGATCACTCTTAGGGCTTAAAGGGTTAAAGGGGCTTTCTAACGTTTTACTGACTTCAAAGGGGGAAAAGTAAGCTCCTCCCTCCCCCGCAATCCCCTCCATGTAATGCTGTGCCGCTTTTCGAGCTACCTGTAGAAAACAACCAACAACTCAACTTTGAAGGAAGGGGAGGGAGAGAGGTGTGGATTGTTTTGTTCTCTGAAGTTACCCTATTTGAGTACATTGTCTCGACAATTTTGTCGCCGCCTTTTCTCCTCCTCACTCAAGAAGACAAAAGAAGTCAAAGGAGGCTCTGTTGAGAGCGCCATCGGACGATCTCACTTAAAAATGGCGGACTGTTAACAGTCTAGTAAGAAGAGTAGTCGAGAAATTCCTTTGAAATCCACGGTATGAGACATCAAGGGATCAACACTGTGAAATGTTAGTTTTCTGTTAAACAGGTTTAGCGATGTGTCCACGTGATTGGCTATACCGAGATGGGTCTTGCTACCGAGCCTACAACCCAGAGAAATCATGGAATAAAGCACTAGAGTACTGCCAAGAAAAAGAAGGCGAACTAGTTAGCATTAATTCGGACAGAGAGCAGCAGTTTGTTTACCAAAACATGGCTGTTAACAAAACATTGTGGATCGGTCTGGTTAAAGATCGACGTTTGGGGATTTTTCGTTGGTCTAACGGCCAGAGATTGACTTTTACAAACTGGATAGAGAAGCCGAACATATCTGGCCATGAAGACTGCGGTGAGATGACAGACTATAGTGTCTTTCACGGTCAGTGGAACGACAACACATGTTCTACAAAACTGCCATTTATCTGTGAGAAAGGTGAAGTTATGTTAATTTCCTTAGCCCGGTTAGCCCATTTATAGGGGCAAAAGGACGAGAAACGACTGGAAAACTCATTAAGGGGTGATTATCATTTACACAATGAACCATTCGCTTGAAACGTCCGTGTATAAATCTTTCACGTTGTGGGAGAAGGACCCGCTACAAAGTCTGTAAAGACCTAGAGGGGCTATGTCACATGAATTGAATTCTAGTTTTGTTATTAAGACTATGTAAATGTAACTGTCTCCTGTCACCTGTTGCGACGGATATAGTTAGGCCAACCTTTCAAGTTTTAGTATTATGCCTTCAAAAATCACAAAAATATTCAGATTATGGTTCGTGCTCATAAATGAAATTTGTTTTGTGTATGAGTTAAGACACTAAGTAATGCCTTCAGCACAGCATTGACTTAAAACAACAATATCCTCGTGACTTAGCCCCTTTAAGAAAACACATCTCCTGAAAAGCCGGGGAAATATTTTCTAACCTAAACGGAATGGCGTGAATCATTTAATTCTTCGATCGGAATTCCCAGTTTCCGCACTTAAAGTATTGTGATAATTTTTTAAAAAAAATTACAGATCGTTTTTCAGTAATATACGAACCCTTCCTCCAAAACAGGTGCGTTGTTTGGCCGATATTTCAAACAGTTAACTGGGAAACAGCTGGACAATCACGTTATAAGCCACGTGACCACCACATCAAGTGACTTGGAATGCCTGCTTTGGTGCCAACGTCATATGAACTGCCAGTCAGTCAATTACAGACAGAACTTGAAACAAGACCGTATGTGCGAATTAAGTAATGCTAGTCAAGTGGGATTTCCCGACGACCTCATAGATAACAAAGATTTCAGTTATTTCGAGTCTATAGAGTTAACATGAAGCATATCAAGGCCACTGAGCGTGCGTATTCACAAGGCAACCACGTTCCTAGCAGAAGGGCTTTTTAGGCTGGTATTGGGAGATGTTACCGTACAAGTGATTACACCAAAAGTTTCCCGAAAGCTGCTTTTATATTTAAATTCCTTTTAATTAATTTTTCCTTTACATTTGAAGTAAAGAGTTACTTTCCGGCCCCCACTAGCCTGGTTCTCATACGAAGGCGACGGCAACGAGAACGTAGACCAAAACAACAACTTTGCAAGTGCGTGACACTTTTTTGTAAATTTCATTGCCGTTTTTGCACGACCACAACGTGAAAATGCCTAGTTTCACGTTTGATGGAGGACGTAAACAAGCACCGACGAAAATTCCTTTCTCTTTCTGAACTTGGATAAGGCTGTTACGAATTCAACCCAAGGAGAATTACCATACATTTGACAAAGTAAGCGAGTTGGCATAATCACGATCAGAATGGCTCTGAATCGCGATGGAGATTGAAAAACCGCGAAGCGAGAACCTCGAAAGGTAGAACTACGTAATTGACTCTTGGACTGATACGATTAATTGTGAAATCGATCAAATTATCATATAACAGTATCCTATCGTATATTTCCGCTGGGCGATGTTCTCAAAAACTGGCGGGAAAAAGCGGTAATTGACCTCAACTTCCCAGACACGCCGGGTGAATGCTTTGTAGATAAGCCTCATCATATGAGAACCAAGCTTTTTTGGCGCATACATTTACAACAGGATTCAGGTAGAATACCTTAACTAAATGAATAAAATTGCATGAAAGTATATATACAGTACTAGTAAAGTAACATAAATTATTCTACCCAAATCGATGATGCCAGAGCACAGAAAAACAGCGCTCTAATTACGACTGAATGAGAGAACATAGAATAAATGGGAGAGAAAAATAAGTAATGAGGTTGGTCAATGATAAAGTTCCATTTTAGCAAACAAGATTTCATGTAATATTACATTTATATCTATGAAAATATTTATCAATACTATTTTCAATTTCTTTCCAGTAAAATTTAATACATTTATTAACCTTTTCCACTTGCTAGCGATGTCTTTTTGCTTTCTTGAGACGAAAAACGTCTTGCAAGTGAACTCCACGTGTATAGGGCCACGCAGCAGACGCCACGACAAGCGGAGTGACTGGTGCGCAAGTAGCGTGTCATGAATCAACGCTAAACTGCTTGCAATCGATAGGTTCCCGCGACGCGCGACACGCGAACAGTGACAATGCTCTGCTCAATTTTGGGGAGGTCCCCAACCACAAGAGATATATTTGAGAGTTGGGTACGAGATTGCCGCGCAATGCGACGCTAGCATATATGGTTTGAGGACAGGGGTTCGCTGGGCCTAATTAAATTTTCTTGATGATAGCTCCACATTTGGCGAACGCGCTTTTACCAAAATCACTTACTCGACGTCTAAGTCTAAGTCTAAGTCGCAAAGAATTATTGTAAAATTTCCTGAACTTCCTAGTATGGATTTATTATTTATTTCATTCCGCCAAATCCGCGTTTGCCTTTTTTTTCTAGAACAATAAGAAAGATACTATATTCTGCATAGCTTGTCCTGTATCAGATACTCTGTCATAATCATTTAATCGTCTACAATCAGCTAACTATGAAGTGGGTCAAATTGGCAATGGAAATCAATAAAAAGTTTATAACCTCATTGGACACAGGAAAAAGACCTTTGTGAAATTATGTTTCTGCTGACGAAATTTTTCCGCTTAACTACAAACTGCATATGTCATCTTCCTAGTAAAAAACATTCAGTGAATCTTGGTATTTGGTTACAGTTCACCTCTCACACTGACAACATTCTATCAGCTCCTTGTAAGGCGCACAGGTTTCTGCGGCTTTTTTGAATGTCAATATAAAAGTCTCTTTATGGGTGGAATCAAGATTCTGTGGAAAAATCAAATGCCAACGAGTCTGAGAATACAAGCGGCACAGTCTACTAATGATTGGGTATTTTGTTCAAAATGCAGTTAAATGAGATTTAATGCAGATAACAGTAAAGAGCGCCTTCTCGTGTCAACGGTCAGCGGTCAGTTTGAGGGCGTAGGACATTCAATTTGTGGCGGACACTAGGATTCGTTTAGCCTTCGGATCTTGCGTTTACCCGACCCATCCCTCCCTTTATTTTTCTTCTCTTAATATTTTTGCCCACTGGTTTTCCAGTGTGACGGGGTGAACGGTTCTGTCGGAGTAGGGGCTCTGGGCTGAGAGGCACGGATTTACCAGCCACGGAGAAGTAACTTTATATAAGGGCTGGCTGTGCCGCTCGTGCATACCCATGGTCCTCCTAGGCACACAACTTTCAGTAAGCGATGCAGTTTTTTAAGCAACTTTCTTGAACTGTGTCTCTTGTGTGCTAATTTGGAGCGGATAATGTTCCACCCTTTTTCGTGTAAGCTTAGGTTTCATTTCATCAAAGGGTAAAACAATTGTTTCTATTCCACCGACCAGCGAGTATTTAACTGACTATTTTAAAAAAGTGTTGAAAACTTGTTTAAATGTGAATAAAAGGATTATTTGAACTTAGCTTCCTTCGCTCAACTAACCAATGTCGTTAAAAATTTTTAAGTCTACTTGCAACAACATGTAACAGCATTTGGAAGCAAATGTAAAGATTGCCAAACGTAATCACTGGTATTAGCCTAAATAGCTTGACAAGGTCGAATAAACTGCGCAAATGAGCAACAGATTCCGGAGAAAACACGACTGGTTAAGAATTACAACAGAAAGAGAGGATAAAAACTGATAAAATACAGTACTTAAGACACCCTCCACACTCCAGGAAAAAAATAACATGACTCAAAAATTACATGTCTCACCAGTGTTCTGTAGAAGTCCATAGCTGTCGCGCAAAATAATTTGACGTCCAGACTTTCTAGTTTACCCATTCTTCGTACGATATGGGCGAAGCTGGTACAAGGGTCAAGGATCAAACCAATAGAAGTGACAAGAAGGTGGTAACAAGAATTCCTACCGTGGTCTTCATTTGCAAATCTCCCATAAAACCCTATGACACCATGCGTACCCCCCACCCCCCTTCCCCCATATTTTGCATAGCAATTGTTTTTAATATCTCCTCGGAGTTTCAGTCGTCAAAATTTGTGGGGGGCAATTTGTATTATGGTACATGTGCAAATAGCGAATAACCATTACAAGGAAATTAATGGAAACAGTGGTAACGAAGCCTGTGTACAGCCGCCTTCTTCCCTTCCCTTTTCCCGATTTTTTCTGAGGGGAGGGGGCGGCTGTACACAGGCTATGGCAACGTTGATAATGATCACGGACATCCTTAGCAAGAGGCGACAGAACAAACGTGGACCATTATTTTTGGAATCAATTGATGCGGGGAAAAGTTTCAACTTTTTAAAATATAGCAAATAGCTTGACATAGCCCCTTCAACTCTTAAGAACATATCTATGATCTATTATAATACCCAAAACAAACAAAACAAAACAAAAACGTAAAAGAGTGAAAAGATATAACAGAATTGCATATTAGATTGGATACAGGGCTCTGATCCACTTGTTACTCGACGCACTGGCAAAGAAACAGGCGAGGCTCCACACAGCCATGGACAGTGGTGTTCTGTCACAAAAATAACAACCAACAAATCACATTGTATCGATAGAAACGACCTTGGGCGAAGAAAAAAATTATTAAAGCCCGGGCGACCTTTCAGCTCTCGGAAGACCTCACGGGATTGGTTGGGAAAACAATGAACAAACAAAGTTAACAATGGAACCAGGCCCGAAAGCAAAAGAGCTGCGACCCATAGGGATCCAATTAAATAAGAGGTTTTGAAGAGCTGCAAGGCTACTGTTAAGCCCTAATATCAGCATGACCGCTATTTTCTTCATACTACTCTCAACACATTTTATATAAATCTGGATACAAGAAGTCAGAAGTTGCTTAAAATGAATATTTCATCTCTTATTTTTTCATTCTCGTGACCTACAGGTCAATCTTACGGCTTCACTTATTTTGACGTATAGCAGTTAGCAGTTTGTCTTTCCTCCTTACAGGAGCAACAAAGACATAACTACAAAGAAAATCTCACCTAACTGTTTTACAAAGAAATCAACCACGCTCGGCACATGGCAGTCTTATTGGTCGAAAGAATCAACTTTTTTTTTCCGCAGAATTTGAATAATAAAAAAAAGGTTCTGTTCTTGTCGACCAACATGAACGTCGTGTCGTGAGCTACAAGCCAGGCCTCAGTTGTTCAAAAAGTGCATAACGCCATCCATCGGCTAAATCTTTATCCCGTAGATATGGCAATTGGGTTTCCCGAATACTTATCTACTAGATAGTGATTTATCAGGCCCCGGTTGTTCAAACGTTGGATAGCGCTACCCACCGGATAAATCGCTATCCAGCGGATAAGTAGCAGGGAAACCAATTGCGTTATTCAGTGGATAGCGCTATCCACCTTTCGAACATCTGGGGCCAGGTGGATAGTTTCACCGGCGAAAAATGTCTGATTGGTCGACGCGCGACCACGTGACATTGCCAAATTCAAAATGGCGGCAATACCTCCATCGTTTGTTTATACCAGTAGAAAGAAGATTAATTGCGGCTTAATACGAGTTGCAAATGCATATACGCATATTTTTAGAATAGCCTAGACTTTGTATGATCCTTTTTCACCTATTCCTATGGGATTCGTTCCCTGCGATGCTCGCGTTTGGCCGGTTTATCGGATTCAACTTTGGACTCCTCACAATCACGAAGGATAACAATATATAGCCGGGTCACTAGAAAGAACGACCTTTGTTCACAGCTCAATGCAGCGGAGAAATAAGACACTATGGGTCCTTTGAAATTGCTTACACACCTGGAAGTTATTTTATTTTATTTTTTTACCGAAAAGATAAAGCAAAATTATGTTTCTCCAGCAAGACTTTCTAATTTATAAAAAAAAGCTTGAACATGAGCTAAATGAACTGTAGTGTCTGCATTCATGTTCTCTTCATTGCAATTTTAAGATCAAAACTTTAAAGCCGTCTATGACCAAGCAGGATTTTTTTTTCTTTTTTCTTTTCAATGGTTACTGTGCTTGATCTGAATAAGATAATGAAATTTTTAAAATTAGAGGAATACTATATATAAAAGAAAAGAACTTTGATTGCAAATATGTTAGTTGGAAAAAATACTGATTATACTATATGATCTTTTTACTATATAGGTTAGAAAAGTGATGCGTAGTCAGAAGTGCTACAAAGGAGTAAAAACCCAGATCTTGCCATTAATGAATTTTATTGACACTGTCAGGGACATATACTTTGCTTGAGTACACATTTGTTCGTCAAAAATCTTGTTTGTGAAGATGCACTTTGTTTGATTCAGGATCAATCAATCTTTTCTGCAGAGAAATGAACAATAAAGTATGTTAACATGTCAGATACTTCAACACTGCCTTAGCCAACAACTAAGAAGAAACTCAACTTCATATCAAAAAAACAAAGTGAAAAATACTTCACTGTGAAACAACAGCCCCTTCAAATATATATCACATTAAATTCATGCAAAATGTAGACCTGATGATAAGTTTATAGAAAAAGAAACAAATGATAATTACAATGAAACTATAACGTTTGAATGAGATCTGTATTTGAGTGTTCTCTCATAA
>CALNXI010003468.1:27296-44632 GCA_942486025.1 Porites evermanni | reverse complement strand
ATCTTCTCTCTTCCGATACTTGTCAAAATTTCCTCCACTTCAGCACCTTTCTAGACAAACTCTTTTTGGCCTTTTCAGTCCTGCAGATTAAAAACGGCTATACATATAGCTAGCTGATGAATAAACACACTGTTCAAAAGCTGTAATCATTACTCCACGAGGCTTTGACAGCACGGTGAGACTCTCAGGCGTAAATTTTTCGAGAATTAAAGCCCAGCGGGCTCCGACACTACTTATCCATATTACCTTCTAGTTCCTCTTACAGACACCACTTTTGCCAAACCGTCAACCAAAAACGTATATTTTTACGGCGTTCTCAACCTTTGAACTATTTTTAGCTGCTGTTTTGCGGTACGTAGCGAGCAACTCTACGCAAAGCCGATACAAATTTTGCGCCACGGAGGTCAAATATGATTGGTTCTCGTTGAGTTTCTCTGTTTATTAACCAATCAATACTTTGTCTTTGTTTCTGTATCATGTTTTCTTCATATAAGAAATCTGCGCCAATTTCCCATGACCTTTGTTCGGGATTTGCGTGACCAAATATTACTTTTAAACCTGAAAGTAGTTCTGATTTTAAAATATATAGATTTAGAGATATAGGGCTAAAAGCGAAGCTTTCGAAGCTCTCTATTGTTTACTCAAAATCAAAAACAACCAATCACTATACAATAGATTCCCGCGCAATTGCTGTCATTTGCTTCTTCTTCTTCTTCTTTGCCTTGTTCGAGTGTCTCTGTAGCAGTGGAGGAAGATTATTTTATTTTTTTCTCAGAGAAGGAGAGCGACGCAGAGTTGAAAGACGAGTGAAAAAAAGAGCAGGTGACAGCGAAGAGATTGGCACAATTGTTTCAGTGGAGTAAGTCATTCCGCAGATTGTTGTGATGGAGCTGATGTTTTTGCGGAGAATACGTGTGACAACTAAGGAAGAACTTGAAAGGCTGATGATGCTGGAACTCTAACGTCAACTATTTCGACTACTTCCCAGTTTGATGTGACGGGCATGAGGTCCGTGGGTATACCCGTCGCTTGGAAAACATCAGCTCAACTACAGTAATCTGCGGTATGACTTACTCCAAACATTTGTACCAGTCTCTCCGCTGTCACCTGCATTTTTTTTCACTTGTCTTTCTACTCTTCGTTCTCCTTCTCCTAAGCCGTGAAAAATAATGTAATCTTCCTCCATTGCAACAGAAACATGAACTTTTAAGTGACGTCTAGGTCTAGCATCTCTACATTAGAGATCCGGCAAGAAGGAACCAGTCGGTTTCATTTAAGCGTTGACTGGACCTTAAGCCTCGGTGCCAGAAGTTTCTTTTTTTTCGAAGAAGTGGGAAAAAGCTTTTCCTCGCTTTTTCTCTCTTGCCCGAAAAAAAAAAACCTCTGACACCCAGGGTAAGTGGACCTCTGCATTCAAAGGTTTCATGTACGAGGATACTGCTATTTTCTGTCAGTGTGCTGAAGTCATTACCAGTCTGCTTTAGTGCTTTTGCTCAGACACAAAATGTTCCTGTAGAGTTATGAAGACGATAACAAACAATTTCATCAGGGAGCAGTAACCACTTGAAAAAGTTGTTGGCCCAGCTTTTTCAAGAGCATGTCCATCCTTGGTATCCTTTGCAACAGACGCCAGAGAACAGTTTCCACAAATGGCGTGACAACAGTGACAGTCCCTCGTTCCCCTTTCGTTCCCGCCCCTTTGCCTTTACCGTGGTAGCCTGGATCGAGGCCTGTCACCATCCCGGCATCAAACATGGCCGCGAATAGATCAACAGAATTCGTAAAGTTGTGCGCTCTTTTTGCATTTATTTTCGCAATAACTGAAACTAAAAATGTCGATGACGAACAAGAAAAGGAGAGGGCAGCTGCCGAGAAAGAAAACAAGTACCATGCCATCGACACAGCTTTCTTGTTGGTCATGATGTTTTTATTGATCATAACTGTTTTGACCGTATGGCTTTTCAAAGTCAAACGTTTCCGCTTTCTCCATGAAACAGGAGTGTGCATGATTTATGGTGAGTTAGACGTTTTTTTCTCTTATTTTACTGCAGTAGAAGCTTAGCTTTCCCCTCCTATCAAGGTGTTTACTTGTTGTGCAACGTACATGTAGTTGTTTAAGCTTTTAAACATCTTGTAACCTCGTTTATGCAGCACGGCCAGCTGTCATACAGTTTCGAAACAAATCATTTTGCATTTACAGATTAGCTACTTCACAGGAAATTGCACTTAAAATTTCATCGGCGCACAAATATACATATATATTATGGCTTATTTATGTAGTTATTATTATTGAGTCAGTTCTACAGGAAAAAATAATAGTTTCACTTTTTATGTTCCTTGGGTTAATACATGTAAGATAAGCCATCTCAATAGTTAGAACGACATTATGCAGGATGATAAATAGAGATTACCTCATGGTTGGTGAGTGCGTACGATTTTTATTCGCGAGTTGTGAAGAATCGAAAACGAACGAGTGAGCGCAGCGAACGAGTGAGTTTGCGATTCTTCACAACGAGTGAATAAAAATCGTACAAGCGAACCAACCATGAGGTAATTTGTTTATTATATATGTACTGAGATATTACAAAATAATGTTAACAACTATCAATTGCGCGGTGAAATCAACACAAAGACCACAACGAGTTGCGAATGATTTTATTCGAGCAAACTGAACGTACAAAACTTCCTACAACATTAAAGTTATTCAATGACTCTGAAGAAAGTGGAACAAAGTCTACTTTTAAACGATTCTTTAACTTTAAATAACAATGAAAATTTTCAGCTTTAAATATCGCCGTTCAAAACCGTAACTAAGATATAAAATTTGAAAAAGTTGACTGTTTTGTAAATCTAATTATAGTAATGCATGCATTCTAATCAGAGTCAGAGTCCAGTACTTTTAGCCTTTTGTACCTCTTTGGAGAAGACTTTACCTCAACTTCTTGGATTGCCAACTTCGGGGATTGATTGAGGCTGTTAATAGAAATGCTGAATTGACCTCCATGAATAACAGCGCCCGTGAAAAGCGACATCGCTTGTTGGTGATGATCTGCCGCCGAGCGACCCGCCGAGCTAGCTGAAGGATCAGTGGAGCATTCTCCAACTTGAGATGAATTAGTTTTCTCTAAGCTATGCACATTCCCGGACATCAGTTCACTTAAAGTACGAGACATTTTTACTTGCTGTTTTTCAGAAACTACAGAATAATTTGTCACACTTTGAAGATTTTTATGTCCCGACAGTTGAATAATATCTGTCGCTGGGATGTCGTTGTTTGTTAAAGTTTGGATCATTGTTTTGCGACCGCTATGGTTCTTTACATTGGGCCCCAGCCCGGCTTTTTCTGCCATTTTTTTCATTAACGAATTCAGCTTGTTCACGCCAACGGCTGACTTTTTAAACCATGGTTTAGAAGAATCTTGTTTTTTACAGTTATTTACTGCTAGATAAAATGGCGCGTTGTTGTCGTTCATTTCCGACGGTCTTTTCTCCGCGTAGAATTTGTAAACAGTGACGGGATCTCTTTCACTTCCCTGAACCGAAAACATTTTCGGTTTTATTTGCCTGACATCTCTGGGATTTTCTCCGGTTCGAGTCTTAGTTTGTCTCTCAGTATACTCTAAAAATTCCTCGCCATTTGTAGTTTGGCGTAGTTGCACATCGCCCCAACACATGTCTCTGTGTTCCTTACAACCACGGAGACCGAAATAGACTGTGTTGTTGAACCAAACTGTATTCAGTAGAGCCTCAGGAGTTGACTTTCCTAACAATCCTTTGTCATACAGCAGTTTTATGTCGTCTTCTGTGAGGGGAACTGAAGCGTTTGGTTTATCGCCTTTGCCTTTCTTCTTGAGATCTCTTTGTTTTGATTTTAATGCCGTTCGTGCTTTTTCAAACTCGACGTCTCTCATAATGCTGTAGCCGTAATTCTTCTTCTTTAAATACCGTTCAAAACTGGCCATCATAGCACGCAAGGAAGTGGGTTCGTAATCTTCGTTGTTTTCTTTCTTTCTTACTGTTATGATAAATTCGCTGATGAATGAACTCAGTTCGTGTGGGGGAATTTCTTCTACAGGCCTTGACTCATCTTTTAGCCTCAAAAACTCCTTAAGCAAAGCAACATTCTGTTCAGTTTTCTTCCTGGTGTTTTCGTTTTCTTGTCCTTCA
Source organism: Porites evermanni (assembly GCA_942486025.1). Lineage (NCBI taxonomy): Eukaryota > Metazoa > Cnidaria > Anthozoa > Scleractinia > Poritidae > Porites > Porites evermanni. Next base: position 40,465 of record CALNXI010003468.1, on the reverse strand, counting down.
ATAAATTCCTCTACTGAAGTTATATCTGCAAACCTTGAATTGCTCGAAGAAGACGCCATGGTTTTCCTTTTGCCTAGTGACGCCGTCAGTGAAAGGCGGGAAAATCGATACGATTTTTGTCACTAGTGAAAACTTTCGTCTGCGGGTTGTGATTGGTCATACGGTATTTTTCACTAGTGAGAAAAATCGTACAACCAATCAGATTGCGTGTACTCTGCAACGCATCATTTTTATTTGACATATTCATTTTGCAGTAAATCTCAGTACATATATAATAAAAGCACTGCTCGAGCTTTAATTTAATAGTCGCACTTGAGTGGTGGATCCAGCAGATCTTCAGATAATAGAGCGGGGGGAGGGGGGGGGTGGGTGGTCATCCAGACTCTAAGATAAGTTAAGGGGGTGGTCTCAAAAGAATTTTTTTGGCCCCTTCAGGCCTCAGTTTGGTCAAAAAATAAGGGGGGACCCAGGCCCCCCCTGGCCCCTCCCCTGTATCTGCTACTGCACTTTTGGATGTCATCCCTGGATTCAAATTTAACCCTCAGACTTGCACCCAAATCCATACTCCCACGGTGGAAGGGGGAGGGGGGGTGGTGGATGGAACCCCTCCCTGGAGTTTCTGATATGCTGCAGTATTTTGAAGCAATTTACCTTTAGTGGAAAGCCTTTGATCTTCTTAACAAGATGAGGAAACTTTTTTGGGTGGTGGTGCTGCTAGAGGCCTGTGTCATCTGGTCTACCCTGAGAGTATATTACATGTACAAGTCCATACAGCAGCTAGTACCACAAGATAGTATTACTCTGCTGCTGTCATGTAGGTGACTTATCATAAATTATTAGGAAGCTTAAGCAACAACAACAGTGATGGCTTCAAAAACATCACTTAAACAGTGAATTCTAAAGGACTTTAACGAAGTTCAGGAAAAGGAAAAGAAAATGGTTACCTTGTGTTCATGCCCTCCACTAAACATGAAATTAGGCATTTTCACATTGTAGTCATGCAGTGAAGGCAAGGAAATGTACAAAAAAGCATGACACATGTGCAAAGTTGTTTTTTTTCTAATCTAAACCTGTTGCTTCTTTGCTGTTCTCATTGCTGTTGCCATTATCATTGCTTAACTCCCCATTGTGTGGTTGTGTAGGTAACATGGCATTTCCTGATGTGGTCTAGACTTATCTACCAACTAAATATTTTTATAGCTTGTTAGATTTTTCGTTGTACTCCATCCCTGAATTTATAACATTTCCCTCTTATCAGGCATGATAATTGGTCTCCTTATAAAGTACATTGGAGGAGAAAGCCGTGTTCCTGTCGCTCAACCCAACTGTACGATCCCTAGCACTACAAAGAAGCTGTATATCAGGACAGTGAATGGAAGCCAGTACTCCTATTCATTATCAGGACCTGTGCAACAGGATAATTCCACAGATCAAGGGAGTGAGCTGGAACAAAAGGCAAGTGATGTTGATTTTCATAGATTTTCTTGAGTTGTTTGAACTGTACGGACTATCTAAAAGCAATGCCGATGTACAGTTGATTCCCGATAATTTGAACCTTCAAGGGAAATAGAAAAGGGCTTGAGTTATCGGGAGGTCGAGTTATTGAGGGTAAAATTACACAGGAAACAATCTAAAGGGAAATGAAAAGCTTCGAGTTAACAGGAGGTTCGATTTATAGAGGGCTCAAGTGACCGAGAGTGGACTGTATCAGGGTTGTCACTAAGATTTCAAGTTACCGGGTAAACACAACAAGTAGGCGGGGACTCAAACGGCGAGGGATTTCTTTTGGTTCTATTTTTCTTCTATTTTCCAATAAAAGTAGCCGGGGCCACTCTCTTAGTAGCCGGGGAAAATCCCTGGCCCCCGGCTCTTAATGACAACCCTGACTGTATGTTAACAAGGTTTTAGCCAGAAGTGAGTCCAGGATTGCTGTGGAGGCCAATGTTTAGAGGTTTTTTGAAAAGTAACAAGGGATGATTGTCAATGAAAACTAACCACAGTAGAACTAAAGCTTATTCATGGCAGACAAGTGCTCCAAAAAATAAATTAATATTGTAAGTTAACAACAAACTGTACTATGAAATTAAANGGGGGAGAGTTCCAAAACAAGAAGTTAAAGATGTTTTGCAAGGATAACGGCATCGAGTTATCACATGGCATGCCTCGGACACCGACAACCCAAGGGCTAACTGAGAGAAGCAACCTATCTTGGAAACAAGACATGAGGTCACTGATAGTGAGCACAGCAGACAAAAACATCAAGAAATGGTGCCAGTACACGAGAGAGGCCTCATACACCAGAAACATCTCATACCACCGAGCCATCAAACATCAAAGTCTCCCCTTACGAAGCTGTATACGGAATAAAACCTCACAGGGAAAAGCTAAATGAACAGAGCAAAGAAAGCCAATCTGAACAAGAAGAAAACAATTTGGAAGAAAGCAATGAAAAAAGTTCACAACCACAACAAGATGAAGACCAACCAAGAAAACGACAAAAAATAATAGAAAACCAAACAAAATACAATGCAGCCATGGTGAACCAAACAAAGAGAAAGCAAGAGAAAAAACAGCCCAAGTTCAAAGTAGCTGATATGGTGGCAGTAAAAATTGACATAGTCGACAAAACAAGCCCGCTGCACCCCAACATGTTACTGGGAAAAATAACCTCAATTGAAGAAAGTGGTTTTGTGCAAATAGTAACTCAGTATGGGAAAATAAACTCTCGGATTTTTGCTTCATGATTATATCCCTGTTCAGCCACTGTTATGCAATTAAACTATTCAACTGAAATATCTTTCACAGCAGCCTGTAAAAAAGCAAGTGGGTTTTCATAGAAATAGTACTCCAAATAATTTTAATGTTTATTCTTCACAAAAAAAAACAACAGATCATGATTATCTACAAAAAGACAACAATATGACAACATTATGAACAATTGTAACTTTATTGTAAAATGATTTAAGTACTTTACAGTAAATCACAAAATGACTACCATAAGATAATCACTACTTACAAATAATGCCAATGCAGAGACAGTATCAGAGAAAAAAGCAAGTTTATTCACACAGAAGTCCTACATGAGCAGCTGAAAAATAAAGACAAAAGTGTCGATGTGTTTTAAATTGAAGCTCACTGGCAATCAGCTGTAACCCCAAACTCTTCCCTAACCCTAACCCTAACCCTTTCCTAACCATAACACCCTAACCCTAACCCTAACCCTTTCCTAACCCTAACCCTTCCCTAACCCAGTTATATGTACCCTTTCCATAACTGGAACCCTAACACTGTCCTTCCTTACCCTAACACTAACCCTAGGCTCAGGTTTATGAAAAGTAACAAGGGATGATTGTCAATGAAAACTAACCACAGTAGAACTAAAGCTTATTCATGGCAGACAAGTGCTCCAAAAAATAAATTAATATTGTAAGTTAACAACAAACTGTACTATGAAATTAAAAATTGGACTAGCACAAAATATTTTGTACCAGTTTAATATATTCTGTACTGGTACGAAAACAAATTGTACCAAAGTGCAAATTGAACTACAACATGTACACAGCCATACCATGTATCAGCCTGACTTCAGCACCTGTAGACTGCCTCTTGACGCTAATTATAGCGTACATGTACATGTAGCCCTTCGTAAAAGTGTGTAACTTTGCGTGATATGTGTACATGTATGATCAAAGACCCCACTATTATTAATGTCTTGCATTTAGGTGAGTGCCAAAATGCTCCTTTCTCTGTAGTGTGACTGTCCTTTGATTAAAGAGAAATTTTAATGTTTATTATTACAAAAGTCCATACCTATAACTTATTATTTACAAACTTTTCACATGTTCTGTTATCATCCTTGACTGGCATGGGTTTCAATAAAAATTGATTCAGAAGTAGCTAGCAGGTTTGAAGAGAGTAACCGACTGTATCACCAAGTGGCTGTAGTTCCCTATTTCTAGGGGGGTCTGGGGGTGTGCTTTCCCAGAAAATTTTGAAATTTCAAAGCCTTAAAAAACAATTTTCAGTGTTCTGGGGACTAAATTGAGGACAAGAGAGCACGTTTTTCATTAATTAAAGAAAATGTAGCTTTCATTCCACTTTCGATTTGTCAGTCACATAATCAATTGCTACCTGCAATGAACAAATTATGATGAAAACTACGTACATTGGCACATAAGCAAATTCTGCGTAAACCTGTATTTATAAATTATATATTTTCATTCAGATTTTATCAGACATTTTTTTTTTTCAACATTATTCAAACTAGTTGCTTCTTCTTTCTAGAAAAAAAGTAGGCGACTTCTATGAGGAAAGTAGCCAACGCCTTTCATTGGCGGTCAGTGCTTATTGAAACCCTTGACAGGGTAAATGCTATACAATTCAACGAAAGAAATTTCACATTTTTCATTTTTGGTTCTTATTGTAGGCTGTGTTTGATCCTGAGATATTTTTCTATGTGCTGCTACCTCCTATAATCTTTTATGCTGGATATGACATGAAAAAGGTATTTGAAAAAAAAAGGTGCTATAAATAATTATATTAAAATATTGTTATCTTTTTAATAGTCAAATAAACATCATTTAAAAAACTTGGCAACCAAGAAAAAATAATGGAATAATATAACAGTAAGAACCTACATGACATCTACAGTTCTTTACTGTTTCAGCGATTCTTCTTCAGAAACATTGGTGCAATTTTAACATATGCTTTCGTTGGTACCACTGTTTCGTGTGTAGTCTTTGGGTAAGTTTTTTTACTTTGTAATTGTAGACATTTTACTAAAAATCAATCACAGAATCGGCCAAAACAGGGCTGAGTGCAAAGTCTCTGATATGAAAATAAAAATTAGTTGTCTTGCAAGTGAAACTCATTTCCATATAAAAGAATTTGCACTTTGCCTTATTTTGAAAATGACAGTTTTGGAAACTTAGGAATAGGGCTTTATTGCAGTGTTTGATAAAAATGATAACTAGAGTAATCCACTTTCTTTCGTAAGAATTTTTTCTGCCCTTGTTGGTTATTCTGGAGCACAATTCATTGAGTTCCTTTTGATTGCCTACTTTTACAATGCTGAAAAACATTATTCTAGGGCATCACATCATCTCAGTAGTGTCTTAATAACTAGGTGCAACTGTGTAGGTTATGGTTCAATTTCATTGTTTGTTTTGAATTTAATTTTTCCTTTATGGTTGTGATGTATGATAATGAATTTAAAACAAGAGAAAAATAGAATTTAAACCAAGGATAAACATGAACCACAACACATTCACCTTAAAGGGGAATTATGATTGATGAAGTTGCTAAATTGGGTAAGGAATTACTAGCAAACATTAAGAACATGGTTTGGTCATGATGCTGGTGTGCTGCATTTGTTGTTGCCATGTTTTTTTTTTTGCCATTTCTTGAGGGAGCCTGGGAGTCACCCTTATAGTACATTACGTGGCAATTCACAAATTTCCTGTATTTTCAACATTTGAGGTGGGACAGGAGAATTTTTAAAATAAACACTAGGTCTTAATTTTCAATCATCATTAATAAGTCAATTGAAAGAAAACAAAGCAAACTCTGAACGTTCATTTTTTTATTGTTTTAATATCAAAGCAAAACAAAGTTGTCTTTCATGGTGGTAACCAAAATCCAAGGGGTTGCTCTCTTTTGTTTGTCTAGATCTACCATGTATGCCTACACTAAGTTTGCTACAGTAGACAAAGATTTTAATTTCTTGGAATGCCTTCTGTTTGGAGCTTTGATATCAGCAACAGATCCAGGTATGTCAAGTTTCAAAATGGTTATGAGGAATAGTGAGCTCATTCATAGTTTAGATAGATGAAATTGGCCTTTTATCTAATAGCCTATAGCAAGATTCATTTCATATGTCTTGATTACAAGTGTGTAGGAGCATTGACTAATATTGCATACAATAGTGTTTGGTATTTTGCTTTCCCATAAATAATTTATTGTGCTTATAGTCACTTTAGTGACTTTTTTTTAATGCAAATAATATTTTAATTTAACCTCTATCTGGACAAGAATGCACTTTACAAAAAACTAAACTGGTAAATATCTTCTTCTTGGAAAATGTAAAATGAAGACTATAATTATGCAATTCTAGCTGCCTGTATTCTACACTTTTTGATCGAAACAGAATACATACAATGTAATGATAATGGTACCAATGATCTACTGTGTCATGAGACCATTTTTCCTTTTTTGCTTTCTAGTCACAGTACTGGCTATTTTCCATGATCTCCATGTAGATGTGGATCTGTATGCTCTAGTATTTGGTGAAAGTGTCATGAATGATGCTGTGGCTATTGTTCTATTCAGGTGAGAAACACTTCCAGTGACTGTTCATCCCTGATCAGAACTAGTGACAGGGTGAAATAAAGTGGTAGTCTTTACTTGAAAATGGGTATGATTAAAGAACAGCTTCTCCAAAAATCTGTCAGCTTTCCGTTGGTAGACTGTTGACCAACAGTAGGCTGACAGATGAGCAACAGTCGGCTGACAAACGGCCAACAGTCAGCCAAAATGTACAAATTTTAATGGTCAACAGTCAAGCTGTTGGTGGTCTGTGGGTGAACTGTTGGTTGAGAGTCTACCAACAGAGGGCTTTTGGAGGGAGCTGAGGGGAGCTGTTTTTCAATTTTACCAGGGAAGGTTTAATACACTGCTTGTAATGGGTAATTTCCATGGTTTAGGAATCCACCGGTACAGTAAACACTGTAAAAAATGTTTTACATTGAGTTGAAATACTCAGTGAGCTCTATTACTTTAATTTCAGATCTGTAGAGACATACCTTCTTGACAAAACAGGAAGTGGGTTTCAAGTTGATCGATTTTTTGAATCTGTGGGTGTCTTCATTGGTGTTTTCTCAGGATCATTCTTTCTTGGCTTTGCTATGGGACTTGTAACTGCTCTTGTATCCTTTTTAACCTAACTTCACCTGTCAAGCAGTGATTGGTAAAGTCATACTTAATAGCCTTGTTTACTTAAAATAGTGCCATCCGATTCTCCATAGACACTAAGGTCAGCAAATCAAAATATCCTTTTTATTTGCACTGCACAGAATAGAAAAAACTGTGCACTCAACTGACGACTTTCATTACTTACAGACATACTATAGAATGTAGTAGTTTATAAGAAAACAATTACAGAAGTATGGCTTTGGTTACAGTCAAACCCTTGCTATAATATAATATTATAATAATACTATAATCAACAACTCCTACAGGCAGACATCTTACATATCTGAGTAGACACTGCATCAGTCAGCAACATAAGCCCTATGAGCGATCCACATCAAATTTCTTCTTGTAATATCTTTACTTTACCCACCAGAGTGGTCACAATAATATGAAGGACATTCCATTTAATTGATACTTTGAAACAATTAATTTCTCCTCACTGATTGTCTGGAAACGTAGAGGGACAACAAATGAGAATTAGGATTAAAAGGGTTAATTAGATGCCTCTCCTAATGGCATTTTTTTTCCTAATTAATAGGAGTCTGCTTATGAGAGGTTTGACTGTAAGTAATATAATTTTTACAACAGAACTTTGTCATTTTCTCTTATTGCCATCCTTGACTCCATTTATTGTACAGGTGACAAAACTCACAAGAATCTCCGACTTTCCATTGCTTGAAACAGCCTTGTTTTTTTTGCTGTCCTGGACAACTTTCTTGATGGCAGAGGCTGCAAATCTTACTGGTACTGATTATTATTTTCATGCACATCAGCATTTTATCAGTTATTCCCTAAAGGAGCAAAAGATTACATTTTTTTTTCTCTGCAGGGATTGTTGCAGTTCTGTTTTGTGGTATATCTCAAGCACATTATACCTACAACAATTTATCAGAAGAATCTAAGATTAACACTAAACAGGTAATGGAATAACTAGTGCCAGCTACATGCAGTGTTTTCTATTGAATTAATTATTAATTATTAAACTGTAAAAGTCTATCACTCATGAGGAAAAGAGCCAACATTTTTAATTCAGTCAGTAATTTGATTAGATTAGATCAAAAAAGTAACATTTTATTAAAAATGCTTACACTTACATTATAGTTTTGATAATTTAACAACAATAATAATAAATTACTAATAGCAAAAGGGCTAACTTCATTATATACAATAAGTAAACAACTTTGATGATAATTTATATTAAAAAAACAAAATCAATAACTAAAAAAAAAAAGGCTTGTGTGAGATTGAGTGCATTTCATTCTATTAACATTTTTTCTAATAACCTTTGCTATCAATATTAGGGAGCTTAAGCAACAACGACAGGGACGACTATGAAAACGTCGCTTAAAAAGTGAATTCACGCTACTTCAAACTTTATCGCACTTATTCCAACTCGTTCAATTCATCAAATGTTGGCAAATTTTTCTGGAGTTGAATTCTAAAAGACTGTATCAAAGTTCAGGAAAAGAAAAAGAAAGTTGTTGTCTTGTGTTCCTGTGCTTGACAAAACATGAATTTAGGCAATTTCACGTTGTAGTTGTGCAGTGACGGCAACAAAATGTACAAAAAAGCGTGATGCACGTGCAAAGTTGTTGTTTTGCCAATCTAAAAACATTGCTTTTTTCCCGTTCTCGTTCCCTTAGCCATCGTCATTGCTTAAGCTCCTTATAATTTTTCTGAATACTTTCTTTTGCAGACATTTGCGTTGTTGAACTTTTTGGCAGAAAGCTTCATTTTTTCATACATGGGGCTGTCACTTTTCACTTTTGAAAATCATCAGTGGAATATTGGTTTTATTTCTTGGACATTTGTATCCTTAAGCTTGGTAGAAATCACTTTTAATAATATTTTTCATAATAATAATAATACATATAGAGAGGATATTACATGGCCGCGTGGAGATACAGTGATATTTTCACTTGTGAAAATATCAAGTTTTTGAGCGAAAGCTCACCTGGTGTTTCATTGGTGTTTATATAATAAAACAGTTTCAGCATTATTACTGTATTGAAGATGTGACATAAATTTAATTTGCTTGTTTGTTCAGTTGGCTCATTATAGATCACAATGGTAGATGTATTCTCAGTCCAATTTGAGTCTTTCTCTTGGCAGCACAAACTAGAGGGCCAGTTTTGAAAGAGATCTCTCCCTTGAATATAAATTATTATGGTAATCATATGGTCTACATTGGGGAAACAAAATTAACAACAAACAAATAAGGTCCACTGAAGCAAAACTCTCTGAATACGTTCAGTTTAATGATTAATTTCCAACGCCCAGCATTTCCAGATCTAAACAGTTTCTGTAATAAACATTTTGTATACAAAGCTATTGTCTCAGTTAAGAGCTGTACATAGCTACAGCACTAGAAACACAAGAACAGGCAAACAAAACTGCTTAAAACTATGTACACATAAATCTTATCCTCACTGGTCTGTTTCGCATTCATCTTAGCTATCTTTTGGTCACATGTTGACATTTATTTGTTATATCGAGGTATATTTTACGTTTGCGTTTCTGGATTGTTTGTTACAACAAGGATTTCGTCAAATCGAGGTTTGTTATATCAAGGTTCTATTCCACACACTACAGGTACATTTTATAATTTTGGCCGGGCTGAAGAAAATGGTACGTTATACGGAGGAGAGCTGGTTGTTTATGAGAGGTCTGTCAGTCATCAACCCTGCACTATTCACAGGGTTGTCAAAAGAAGCCGGCTACCGGCAAAACTCGCCGCCTACTTGGTTAGTATCAGCCAACTACTCTGTTTGGCATTTCTTTACGGATGACGTTTTTTAAATAAAATATCCCTGGACTGGCTAGCCTATTCCAGGCTCTCAGATAGTGGGGAAGACACGAAAGTGTAGGGTGCGCGAAAATGGGGCTTTCTCATTTCCGCAGGCCCAACTATCTTGGAGCCTGGAACAGGCTATGGACTGGCCGCTTACTTTGACAACTCAGCCGTGTACTTCAAAACTTTCTGATAACTCTGTATTCAGGCCTAATGGGTAGAGTTTTTACAGCCTGTGTCCAGAATACTTCCAGCTTCTGTAGTATTATTTCTTGTTCCATGGGAGTAGGTTATAGTACCCAAGAATATGACCATGAGTTTTGCAATGAGTTACAACACTAATAGCTCAAAATCTGAAAAACTATTATGTATTTGGTATCATCTGATTAGTTGCTTGATTATTAATTATTTTCATTATTATTTTAATAATTAATATTTTTTGGCATCGGTTTAATACTCTTTTGTTTGTAATGAGCAGGTTACTACATTCCTTAACCAAGTTATCTCTGTAGTTTGCCATGACATTAGGAAGACTTTGTAATATTTATCCATTGTCATTTTTACTCAATTTGGGGCGACACAGGAAAATTAGCTTTAAGTTCCAGCACATGATGGTCTTTGCAGGTAGGTAGACCAAATTGCCTCCAAGCAGCCGCTTAGTGAAACATGTTTCCGATTATTTGTACAAGTAGAATAAAATTAAACTTCCTTTTACACCCTTGTTTTAGGGTTACGGGGTGCTGTAGCGTTTGCTTTGGCAATGCGGAACACAGAATCAGTTCCTCGTCAAATGATGTTGACAGCTGTGCTAATTGTTGTCTTAGTAACAGTAATAATAAATGGTGGTGCTACAATGTCTGTCCTCTCATTTCTCAAAATAAGGTAAGAAATCTCTGAATATCTAATGCATTCACTCCTAGACCACATTAATTACCAATACGATTATCATATCATTTTGTCACTCTTCACGAACTTTTAAATCCGTGATGAAATCCTATGGTTTTACCATTGGGACATTCCATTTTTTATCCCCCCCCCCCCCTCCCCAATTATCAAAGGCATAATTTAATAATATGGGCCCTGTCGGAATCTGATATTTTGACTATGATATTTGAAGTACAATAAAAAGGGTTTCGGAATTATCATTTTACCCACGAGGGCCTGTCGGAACAACACTATGTTGGTCTAAGAATCTGATTTGTCTATGTTTTAGTGAGTAATTTATAATGACTAGCTACATGGTTTAGGAAAGATGACTCTAGTGAAAATAAGAAAACGTCCGCAAGAGTATGTTGGGGACACCATTGGCTGTAATTTTTTCTTGATGTCACTGCGAAAAATGTTATGTCTTTTGTTTTGTTTCAGAGTTGGAGTTGATCCAGAAGAAGAGGACAGGAAATCAGCATATGTCTCGGTCAGCATTGTAGGTTTTGTCTTTAGAAACATGGAAGGTATTTTTTTCCAGGAAATTTCTGCGGATCTCAAAGAGCCATTTATGTGTAAAGTCCAGTCCACTCAGGAAATTCCTGTTAGTACCACTCATCTGGCAATTAACAGAAGACACAACATCGCATGCAATATTCGACATTAAAGAAAATCCATATTGAGTGCCACATCACATGACACATCATGAGTTGCGACATTTTCACAATAATAATAAATTATTATAAGGTGTCACATCTGAGTGCTGCCTGTTACATTAGATGCCTGCAATATTACTGTTCGCGGTAATGAAGCACTCACCAGAATGATGACTATTTGTAACCCTGTATGGATACAGTGTTCTGTGCACATGCATATGAATTAAATTAATTTAAAATACTGCATGCTTGAGGTCTGTTGGTTTAAAAGTTACTTAGTCTAATTGGATTTGCAGAGGGAGGGGGACTGGATGGTTAGCCACCGAACCTCTTGGTTTTGGGAATTATTTTGCAAATTAAGGAAATAATATAATTATAAGTACTTTCCAGTTTAATACTCTCAGTATTACAACCAACCACCTTTGCTGTGTAGCACTTCAGAGCAAAGCACTATCTTAAGGGATTTCTATTTTTAAATTAAAATTCTTGTAGGATGACGATGACTCTCTCAGATCGAGACAGGCCCATTATGAAAGAGCGTGGATTTTTAGAAAGTGGTACGACTTTGATGTCAAATATCCTTTTATTCCACTTCAACAGTGATTTTGATTTTTACAAATCATAATTAATGCTCTTACAACTCTTATTATATGGCCCAATCTCAATCACCAGAGTGTAAACCAACCTTGGCAAGGTGGAGTAATATGTGATTTTTAACTGTATCATGTACATGTTTGAATAAGCTTACTCTCCTTGACAATTCTCACATATATGAAACCTATTTTTACCAACTATGGCCAGTCACTGACTGAAACGTTACCAGGCTGTTGTGGTCCCCTTGCACGACGTCTGTCACCTAAACCACAACCAAAGGTAATAAACTTATTAAAATAATTATTTGTGACAGTATAAACTTAGTTAAAATCATTAAAGAAGAAGACTATAATTTATTTTTCCACAAACAATGTCTGTTGTTCATTGCATTTACATTGATCTATTTGTGACTTTTTGTCTTGTCTTTATACATTAATAATAGTAGAATTACTACATGTTGACCAATTTGGTCAGTGCTTGGACTTGGTGACAGTGCCTGCTGTTTTTATGAAAGATCAGCCCACAAGTGGACAATGTTCCAGCTGTCTTCCAAAGGTGTTTCAATGCCTCAGAGAATGCGAAATTACACAGATGTTCTTAATAATAATAATAATAATAACATTTACTTATACCGCACAAATTCAACTATACAGTTTTCAAATGCGCCTTACAATTAAAGGTCTAAAAATATACCTTACAATTAAAGATCTAAAAATATACCGTAAAAAGAAAAAACAAAATTACAAACATTACAACATTATATCAGAAAAGGCTTTTTTAAAAAGGTGAGTCTTCCAATTACGTTTAAAAACTTGAAAATCGGAGGTGCATCTAAGATCTAACGGAATATTATTCCATAGTTTTGGTGTGGCGGCTACAAAGGCTCGGTCACCGAGAGTAGGGAGAGTCCTAAAGTTTGGATTTGAAAGCAGATATTTGTTATTTGATCTGAGGCTGTAGGAAGGATTAGGTTTAAAGTTAACGAGAGATGATAAATAATTAGGAGCTGTTCCATAGATTGCTTTGTGAGTGATTATAATAACCTTAAATTCTATTCTAAACGTCACAGGCAGCCAGTGTAATTCGTATAATATTGGTGTGATATGGCAGAACCGTGGTGCTAGATATAGAACTCTTGCAGCTGCGTTTTGAACACGCTGCAGTTTAGTGAGGGCGCAGTGGGGTAGTCCGTATAAAAGTGAGTTACAATAGTCCAATCTGCTTGTGATGAAAGC
>CALNXI010003468.1:9028-16528 GCA_942486025.1 Porites evermanni | reverse complement strand
AAATACGTACCTGAGTACTCCTAGAATCGTCTGCGTGGTTGTTTACGCCAGCTCGGCATACTTGTCAGGCACGCGTAGGAGAAATGTTTTTGTTAAATTTTTCTACTTAGTGATACAATAGGATCGAATTAAACTGGTAGAGTAAACGTTGGTGACCCATTTCACTGAAAACTCTTCTTGAAGAGAGCTCTCCTAGCTCCTGCACGAGCCAGACTGGCGGGAGACAAATTTTCACGGGGGTAGAAGAACCACTCCACTTTTTGCAGATAAACTCCGTCGTATAAGAAGATCACGAATGCAGTGCGATAGATGCTGGCCTCTTATTGCGCGCAACAATATTTTTTGTGCCCAATCACAGACAAGCATTCGAAGAAGTCGTGAAACTGGTTTGTTAAGAATACTATCCCAGGGGGTCCATCACCCGTTCTTGAAAACTTTTGCCGCCGTTTTTCCAGACCCAACTAACAGCACCTGGGTCTCCGAGTATGGTATTTCTGCAGATCTAAAACTACTCTGGATAGCCTAAAAAGTGCTTTGAATGTGTATCAGTGCAGGAGGAAATCGTCGTTGGGTGCCCCTGAAGACAGTGATTTCTTAGGTGAAGTTTTCTTATTTGAACTTTTTGTACTTCTGCGTAAGCCCGGGCTCACTCAGTTTATATGCGTCTGGTCGCTAAAATTAAATATAGTGTTTTTGCCTAAAAAAAAGTATGTTAAACAATTGGCATTTCTGAAAATTGAAAGTACCGTCTTAAAAACTTTTAAAAAGTTAAAAATTAAAGAAATGAAGGTAGAAAGTTCAAAATTCGAGAAACACTCCTGATAAGCTCTTTTAAAAGTTAAAATCAGTAGAAATGATTTTTGTTAGTTCGCAGAGCTGACGGGCAAGAGGAACTGCCTTCGCGTTATCTATTTGCGTGGTAATTTAACTAGCCTGTGTAACAGGCGCCTTATGAACCAAGCGAGGCGAACGAGGCATTTTTGGCGAAGCGCGAAACGAGTGCGAAGCGCAAAATGCCGCGTTCACCTGATTAAAAAATGTGACATAAAAAGGTGAGCAACGACGAACATCGAATGGATCATTTTTATTATTTAAAATCAGACTTTGTTCAAAGGCTTGGAGAGATAAAACAAACGAAATCTATGGCGGCCGTTTGTTTGAAAATTATGTGCCGACGTGATATCAAATGTATACGTATACAGTCTTCTCCCGTTATTGCGGACACCCTCTGGGGGAAGATTTAGTGTCCGTAATAGCGAGAGTCCGTAATAGCGGGGTACCAGAGAAAAAATTTGTTTTCTCTTTAAACTTATGAAATAACGTGTAAAAGTCCCAGAAGCATTGTAATTTCGACAATTCTTTACTTCTTTTAACTATGGACCATAAAAGATTAAAGATAATAAGATTGTAAGTAGATCTAAATATGCTGTTTTATCACTTCCAAGCTCGTGCAATGACAAGGGATACATAAGAAAAGGAAACCAAACGGAAACTCCTCCAGTAACATGAATGGCTAAAATGTTAACTTGCTGTCAAATATGATGATTTTTTTTTTTGTTCTTGGCAGCTCTTTTATCGCAGAAATGCTGCACAGTATACTCATAAAAGAAACCTGTCTAACTACTTTTACAGTGGAGTGTTAAAATAACGCAAAATGTTTGAAAGCTCTAATGTCAATGTCAATGTCTAAAATGCTGTACAGCAATCATTGTTTACTCTTTTACAAAGAAGCGGTCAATAGTACTTTGTGTCATTTTTTCCTTTATTCTTTATGTTATGTGAGTCAAGATTTTTGACAAAGTACTCAAGTGTCCGCTATAGCGAGAGAAAAAACAAGTGAAATGTCGCGCTCGGGGGGCAGGGAAGTGTCCGCATTTCCGTAATAGCGAGAGTCCGTAATAGCAGAGGTTTATTTCAGTCATTTTTTTATGCTTTTCGCCCGGGGGCTGGCTCTTGTCCGCATTAGCGGGGTGTCCGTAATAGCGAGGTGTCCGGAGAGTCGACTGTATGTGGAGCCGTCATGTGCGAATATTGACTGTCACGTCATCGAGTCACTATGTCACGATTTGTTCATTGGACATTGTTTGACTGCCGTTTAGCTTTTTCTACTGTTTCAGCATTCTGTAAATTTTTATGTCGTCCCCGTAGGGCAAAAGAATGGGTTCCAAGGCGCCTCAATGAAAACAACAATCTTTAACGCCAGAAGAACAAAGCCCTTATGAGGAAGATGTTAAGGAGATTGAAACATGTGGTCCATCTGCGATCCAAACATTTCCGGCCCCATCGATAACAATTTTGGAACCTCGCAACACCTCGGCGCAAATGGAGAGCCTTCCAACGTGCGATAGCCGCTTCCAAGAGAAGATAAATGCACTACAGATGCAGTCACTACACCTCACACGAGCCACACCGGTGCCTACCGACCAAACATGCTCTTATAACTCGCTTGATCAATCACTCGTGTCGTGCACGCCACTCTTAACCGATGAACTACAACAAAGAGAAGATACGGGTAAGTCGATTGTCGAAATTAGGTTTAATTTCTGCTTTCGCCCATTTCCTGCATTTACCATACGTAGAGCTATACACCTCTGTTAACCTCCCCCTAGTTCAAGGTAATGCCAGTTTTATCTATTGCCCAATGAATACTTCACATAACGTGTTCGCAATTAATTGAAATTAAAAGAAATAAAAAATGAATGAGAATTCCGGTAATAATCTCTCCCCAGGGCTTTTCCCTCAGTACATGTGAAATCCCTGGGGAAGAATTTTGCTTGCGGTAACTACGATTATCGTTACTTCTTATTTGGCCTCAAAATGACGTTTATCGTAATTTTGAGGTCCCTGACCCACACCGCAACCCATACCCTAGCCCTAGCCCTAACCCTAACCCTACAAGATGATATCAATCTTCTCTCTAAAGGTAAGGGTTTCTCTAAGGGTAAGTATCTCGAAAGCAAATTCATTCTTTTTATCTTAGCTGCCAAAAAATATTACTTTGTCCCATGCGTGGACCTTCTGCTGGAAAAATACCGAGTCGAATTTAACATGGGGGTTTACATTGACTGGTGCATACTCAAACGTCCTGTTACCAGCCGGCTGTCATTAAGAGTTGGGGGCCGGGGATTTTCCCCCGACTATTGTGA
Organism: Porites evermanni; assembly: GCA_942486025.1. Classification (NCBI taxonomy): domain Eukaryota; kingdom Metazoa; phylum Cnidaria; class Anthozoa; order Scleractinia; family Poritidae; genus Porites; species Porites evermanni. Next base: position 13,382 of record CALNXI010003468.1, on the reverse strand, counting down.
ACGTGGCCCCGGCTACTTTCATAGGAAAATAGAAGAAAAATGGAACCAAAAGAAATCCCTAGCTGTTTGATTCCCCACTAGTTGTTGTATTTACCCGGCAACTTGAAATCTTAGTGACATCCCTGTCCTGTTACCTCGATTTTCGCTGTTCTTTTGAAACTAGAGGTCGAAAATTGCTTCCATACTTCTGAGGTGGAAATTCATCGCTTAAAGCATTGCTTAACCGCTAATGCGGCCGCAAAACAACCGGGATAAAGTTTGTCTTGTCGCGGGCCGGTTTGTTGTTTGTGAACTGCGGACGCTTCCCAAACTGATAGAAATATAGCGAAATAGTTCTTACCTCCTTCTCAGCGATCTAAATTTTTTTAATCTCACTTTGCGAGGAAAAATTTGTAACCTTCCTCTCAGCGAGGAATGACTGATCCTGGGGAGACAGAATCCATTGTTTCTCTTAAACTGTACAGTTCCCTATTTTCCCGTAATTTCGTCAAGATCGAGCGCTTACTCACCCCATGTGACGGAGTCTCCATTCTGGAATCCGGAACCTTTTTGCTTATGGAATCTGGAATCCGGGAAAAAATTTGCTTGTGGAATCCGGAATCCTGGGGTTTGGAATCCAGAATACAGCTCCACGAATCCGCAATCCCACAATATTCCATTAACGATTGGAATCCAGAATTTAAAAGTTCCACGGACAAAGACTGGAATCCGGAATCCACCGCGTGGAATACAGAATCCTTTTCTCTCTTGGGGCGAGCTTACTTTCAAATTTACCCAGGGAGTGGGCATTGGGGTATAAAGTGTCGTCGAGGGAGGCGTCCCTACTCGACGCTATTCTCTCCGACGTTCACCCCTCGATATGAATAAAAGTCGTTTGGCCGCACGTTATAGTAGGCGCTCCTATGTTGAGATTAACATTGAAAGTCGAGGCAAGCAAAATTAGTACGTTTCCAATGCAAAGAACCAGTCATAAATTATTTGTTTTGTAGCCCATATATGGTAAGAAAATTTTACGTCAAGGGTTTCATGTGCACGGTCACCACTGATGCGCTCGGATAAATTGCACCCTTAAGTCATAGATGTTGATACGCCGGCTCGGAAACCTTCGGATGGATCAAACAGTTTGTCGTTAGATGTCATCTTACCTCGAAGTAACCGAGAACCATACGGCTCAGACGGCTTTATTTTTGAAGAACAAACACTGGTTCAGTGCAGCAAACAAACACTGAAATTTGATTATTCGTTCCAGTGGTTGAACAAAACTGAATTTGCATCACATAATCTGTGATGCGAAAGCAGAATTCAATAATTATGTTCCAAGCACTTAGGAATGTGATCGGTGAGGCATCAAGATAAAAGAGAGAGAGATTAATATTACATTTGCGTTTTGATGATGAGTTGTTCCTGAGCTCCTTAGGCAATTTTCCCTTCCTACCGTTTTAGCATTGTTTCACGGTCAAACGCACACACTCACACAAACAAGGAAGGTGTGAAAACTCGCGGAAAGGCCGAGAGGAGACAGAGATCTCAGTTCGCTTCACTCGATTTCTGGATTTCAGATTAACGTTTGATTCGGGGCGTTCATTTAATATCAAATATGATCTGATTCGTCCAACGTATTAATTATTAATCTCTGGAATTGTAGCTAGCCCGAATTTACGTTCAACAAGCGTTCTTTTCTCTCTAGCGTTTTGCCATTTAACTATATCATAATGGTGGGCAGAAAGAGAGAAAGTATTGTCGAAAACACCGAAAATAAATTAAGTATTAAATAAGTCTTATTACATAGACACGAATGCAGTAAAGCTTATCGCTACTGTCTGCTTTGCCTTGTTAGTTTGAGAACCAGCAGTCATAAATAGACCAGCACAGCAGTTGCTCACTCAAATTGGCGTCAAAAAAAGGCGCGGCAAAGACGCGCGCATGATTTCCAGTTTCATTTATTTCTGTGCGCCATTTTACATTCCGCATAATTATGTCATTCCGCAAGCTATGCCACTTGCCATTCCGCAAACTCATTCCTCCTTTTACCCTCACCGGTAAGTAAGTACTTTTTAAAATTATTTTTGAAGTGAACAGAGCTATAGAAGAACCACTTTGTTTGAAGAAGAATCTACCCTTATTTGCGGCCGACTATACTACGTTGGGTTAGGAAAGTCCACATAGTTGAATGGAGATTTGGATTCAAGTTATTCCCTGACAGTTCGGTCGTTTCCATTATTTGGCAAATTAATAGGTCACTGAGTTAGGTACATTCGCGACCAAGGGCTCAGATAGAGTACTGAGGATACATCACCTTTAGGGTTTCAGCTCAGTTCTCAGTTTCTTGCTTATCACCTGTAAAACGGTTATAGCTGAAGACCATTTTTATCGATGTAAGGTTACAGTTGACTGCATATAAGAACCCGGGAGCTTTGCCTTCTGATGGCCATCCCGGCATGTTTCAACTAAGATCTTTAAGGAGTTTTCTCCGTGGTACATGTACACGGCTGGCGAACAAAGATACATTTTTAATAATTTCTTGCATAGAACTATAACTGCCGACAAGAGAGAATGTGTAGTAATTTCTTGCATAGAATTATAACTGCCGACAAGAGAGAATACCTCATTCTCTCTTGCTGCCGAGCAGTTGTTAGGCATCTTACCCCGGAGGGGGGGGGTACTCCTGGGAATTCTTGGTGGGGTGTGTGCCGCCCGGTTCCTCAAATCCTGACCCGATTTCAGACCAAAAAATGTAATTTTCCACACCCGTTTTCCGACTAGACCTCTAAAATCCTTACCCGTTTTGAGACCTGGGGCCCGTTTCTCGAAAGTCCCGATAATTAACGGGCCCGGTAAGCTGTCTCCGTTTACATTGAAGATCGAGGTTGCAATAGTTTTGCGTTTAACATGATAAAACTATGAGTTAATGAAACAAAATGGAGTAGTTTGCTTGCCATGACCTGCGCTCTTATTCTTTATATTTCGGTTTGAATATTTGATTTCGGGCCCGAAAAGTTACCGGGACTTTCGAGAAACGGGCCCCAGGCCTTTATACAGAAATTATGTTATCATTACTTACCCGTTAGAGCGCAAAAAGAAATTATTCAAATCCATTTCGAATTAGCATATTTCTCTTTTTTTTCTTACTAATTTGGAATTGAAACGATAAATAAGTTCATACACTCCGTAGTTCCCTCGAAAACCATATCCGATTCCAGACCAAAATGGGCAAAGTGTATACCGGTTTCAGACCAAAACGGCGCAAAAACGGCGCCTACCAGATGGGGTGGCACATACCTATATGGCTTATATAAGGGACTACCCCCCTCCCGGTATCTTACCCGTGGGTTGAGGGCCCTTCAACAGCAGTCGTGTTGGTATTTCTTCAATTACTCAAATTAAAAAATGCAAATTCGAGAAGAATGCATCAACTCCCTCGAAACGAGCTCGGACCGCATTTGAAATGAAAACGTTTCACTGAGGCAAACTAAAAAAAATAAAGTACTCTAAAAAGCCATAACCTCAAGATTAATACCACATGCTACGTTAAGGCCGATTTACATTGCACAATTTTGGGGTTGCTTCATGCATAATATGTACCAACAAAGTGAATTATACCGTAAAACCAAACCTAGGAAAATTGCAAATCAGTTCTCGGTCTGATTCGTCTGTGTCTCTACCGCAAATTGTCGGAGAGGAAACGCTCAGTAAAGCCGAAAAGCTTTGATATTGATACTAAGAACGAGGAGACTTTAATGGCAGACTTGACCAACCAGCCTGGCGTTACAAAATAAATAGAGGTGCTTTCCGAGTCTTCGAGCAAAACAGGATGGCAGAAGCGCAGTTTAAAGTAATTTTATTGCCACCTGCTTAAGAAATTCACCAGTGTCCGGAATGTGGCAGGGCCTTCCGTGCTTATATTGGATTTATCAGTCACACCATAGAGGACACACCACACTAAATCCCTCTCCTCATAACGTTTTTGTTCACGACGGACGAAGAACAACAAAATGATTCGAGCCATGGGCTTTCTCATTAGACAGAGCCAGTAAGCCGTGTAACTCGGTCTTCATATCGGTATTTTTCATAACTTTCGTTAGCGTTCACCCACGGGACACAATGTAAACGGTGTTAATTCCATGCTTAGCTTTTCCTACTGGCCTCTTTTATGATTGGTTTTCTCTGTCCGATCCGCATTCTAGCGTTTATTTTATTGAAGTTATAGATATAACCCAATTGTCGAATCCTCAAAAGTACACTTTGTTTACCCTCCCTCCCCTCCCCCCCCCCCCCCCAACAAACAAAACATACACAAGCCTTATATTTTCATTGTTTTGTCGAACTAAGAACGCAAACAGTTAATTAGCTGCAT
>CALNXI010003467.1:20687-35930 GCA_942486025.1 Porites evermanni | reverse complement strand
GGGGGGGGGGGGGGGGGGACGGCTCACTTCCTTATAATGCCTATTCGAATGTGTGTCACTGGTCTCGTGGTCAGGTCCATGTCGAGGTTTTAGAGGTCCTCTCTACAACATGTTTTTCTTATCGAGTCGACCGTGTACTTAGTGTGCGTAATCATATCGTGAGTTTCCAATCATTAACAGGGAAGTCTGGGACAAAGATAAATATTGTCTAAATTATAGAACAGGCTATAACTGTTAATGTAAAACTCTCCCAAAACCGGTCCTCAATAAGAGAATAGATTTAGAGACGTGAGCACCCATACACCCAAAACTCCTACCTTAGTACCCTCCTTTAAGCTATGATTATTACATGTGGAAAAACATCTGCCAGTCTTAAACTGACTTTCATTTAATCTTAAATTCATTTACAGTATTTACTGTGGGCAGCTAAAAACATAAACGAATACAGAAAATGTAAATAAATAACGGTAAAATTAATTAAGTTTGCATTATCACAATATACACTATTCTAGAGACCACATTAGGTTTAAACAGAAAAAGCCGTTTTTCCTTAATACTTTTTCGCTAAAACTGTAAAAGTTTCGATACATATGTAAAATTCACACCAAAAGTAAGGAAAACACAATATATTATAGTAATCAAATATATCAGAAAGGAAGTTTACTGCGCTTTTCACCAACATGCGAACTGTAAAGTTCAAAAGCCGCCTTCACAATTGTGTTTTTCGCTGCCGTCAATCATAATTACGATCACAAGCAACGAACCTTGAAACACAGAAACTCACAAAACGGATCGAAATCCACCAATCAGAAATCACAATCCATAACTCTTTGAACCCGTTAAAGTAAAGTTGATTGACAGCAGCAAAAAAGGCAATCGTCAGTTGGCTTTGAACTTCAGAATTCGCAGGTTTGTGAAAAGCGCAGTAAAGCTTCAATTCCCCAGACGCCCTCAACCTTTTGCAATTTAGATTACATTCTAGAAAATGGTAAAATAAGATTCTTTTCTTTTTTTTAAGTCGAATGTATACAAAACAGGGTTCCGGTCCATGAGCCACCCCTGTGGACCTAGTCCATGGACCCCTTCGTAGGCCCGGTCCTTGGACGCCCCCCTGTGGACCAGCGCTAATTTCTGAAGTTGAATTTGACCAGAGGTCTGAACACTTGAAATTTTTGGAACCTTAAATGGACGAAACTGTGGTCAACGTTTATTTATTTTTATTTATTTATTTTTTTCAATTCCATAGCAATGAACTGGGTTCGTTTTTAATAGTTTGGTGAAGGAGGAACAATATTTTAGGAAGTAGTCTCCTATGAGGCTCTTTTTTCTTGTCTTCACGTTGCGTGAAAATAGAAAACGACAAAAACGGCTGGTGTGAGACTAAGGAAGAAACTTAATAAAGTCTGTGTGTTTGTAATGACAGCAATCTCGACTTGAATGAATGGCAATTTACACGAACCAACACGTAAATGTCCGCAAACATGTCAGGCGTTTGACCAACCGCCTTGTTTGATGATGTGCAGGTCATTTTGTACTTGATTCGTGAGCAGGATTCAATAACTTGCCGACCAAGAAATACTTCCAAGGGTCATCAAGGGCGGTGTACTCAATCATTACGCATTTCCTTTTCCTCCCTTGGCTGCCACGTAGCCATTTTTGTGTCGATCCTCACCCAATAGACCCCGGGCAATAGACCTTGTCACGGTTTTGTAAGCCATTTTGACGAGAAGGCACGTGAGAAATTACAGTGTTTGTATGAGAATTTAGTGTCGAATAATTTCTGTAAAACGGCTTAATGAACAAATATGAATTTTAAACTAAAGCTACCCAGAAAAGGATTCTACTAATAAGTTCTGGGGGCCTTAACTGTGCTCAAAATTTCTCCAGACGCCTGCTTTAGATTTTCCATATATTTGTGTGCAATTAGATTCTCATACAAACACTGTAATTTCTCACGCGGTTGTCTACTCGTCGATATGGCGTCCAAAACCGTGATAAAGTCTATTCGGCCACACAAGAAAAGAGCTGCATAGGAGACTACTTCTTCCCTACCTTTCCTCCTTTATCCCCTTCGAATATTGTTTTTCCTTCCAGACTAAACCAATCCCATGAATGGAATTCAGGAAAATTTGAGCAAGTGTATAATATGAGACGCCTTTTAATAATCCTGATAATATACTAAAAGTTGACACAGTTTCATCCATTCAAGGTTCCTAAAATTCGTTTGGACCTCTGGTAAAAATTCACCTTCAAAAATTAAGGGCGGTCCACGGGGGTAGTCCATGGACCGGGTCCACGAAGAGGTCCATGGACTAGGTCCACAGAGGTGGTTCATGTTTTGTATACGTCCATCGTTTACTAGTGCCGAGTGATTTACGAATTGAAACATGTAAAGTAGAGAAGCAGTCAAACATGTTCTTCCAACACGATATTGCAAGATCATATTTGACGGTTTAGCAGTTTTTTTATGCTCGTTTGCATTAACCATGTCGAAATATCAATAACGCTGAAAAACAACACAACACACAGACGCGGCTCTCTTTGGTGTAAAATTCTGCGAAACCTTCCACCAACCCCTGCCCTTCGACTTTAACTTCTCTATTTCTTTTTCAAGGAGCAAATAGATGTTTTTTGGAAGAAGTAAGTGGTCAGTTTCCCAGAATCTTATTCTGATCCTTTCACTGATCCAGTTCTTTATCATTTGTCAGTTTTCCCTGAGCTGCATTCCGTATTCCCCATATTTCCTATTCCTTGTTCCTGTATTTCCCACTAAAGGTGAAGTCCTGGGACCAAGGGGCGGGACACCGAAGCGACGTGTTCCAATATGGCGGACGGCGATGAACTTTTGATCATCAAAGGCAACAGAATAGTTCTTCCTGATTGTATTTCTTCTGGATCGATCAGCGTGAAGAATGGAAAAATCGTTGGTATAGAAAAAGGACTTCACACAAATGATAGGACCTTAGAAGCCAAGGTGAAATTTTTTATCGAAGCTGTTAAAGAATAAGCGACTCTTTATTTATTTTAAACGTTGCAACCACTGAGTTTGCTGGGGACACTGTTTTTTATGTTTCCTAGTAATGAAGGGACTGTCACTTCTTTGTGTAAATAGTCATCCGAGACACAAAGATCAAGCCGTTTGTAGGGGCGGATCCAGGATTTCTTTTAGGAGGGAGTGCACTCGTCTCTTGCTCTACTTCAACACCAATAAACCACATAGTTTTTTTTTACAGAATACCAGTTGTATTAGAAAACCGCAGGTCATCTTAGGGAGGGGGTGGTGGGGGGGTGCGCACCCCCTGCACCCTCCCCCTAGATCCACCCCTGGTTTGCAGAGCAGAGGTTGGTCACTTCTTTCTCTGTTGGTTTAATTAAATTTAAAAGATGCTGAGAGTTGAGAGTTTGTCCAAGTTTAAGGTAAACTTGCAACTCTGGAGGAGAAGGGGAGAGCCTGGCCTTTTCAGTGCATAAGAGGAAGAACGGCCAGTTTGTCTAATACTGCAAAAAAAAAGAAAAAAATTATTTAACAATGCGGTGATTTTCACTTGGACAATGTAATTGTTTCACAAATTATAAAGAAGTACAACTCTCAGAAGCCAGGCTTGAAAATGAGTATGCCTTTAGAAGTCAGGTCCGAAAATGGGTGTGTATAAGTATGTCTTGGATTTAGAGAACTGGCAACAGTTGTTCAAAAGATGGATAGCGCTATCCATCGGGGCCCAGCTGTTCAAAAGGTGGATAGTGCTATACACCAGATAAATCTCTATCCAGTGGATAATGCAATTGATTTCCCTAATACTTATCCACTGGATAGCAATTTATGCGGTGGATAGTGCTAGGGGCCAGATAAATTGTCCATTTGATAAGTATTAGGGAAACCAATATTGTGCTACCAGTGGCTGGTGATTTGTTAAGTGGATAGCCCTATCTACCTTGCGAACAACTGGGCTTCATAGTCAGGGAACATTCTTAGGAGTACCCCTGGTAGGCTAAGCCCCCTGGGTCTTACAAAAGGCCTAATTGGCCCATTTAAGGGAATCCAGATTTTGGAATCTGGGAAATTTTTGCTTGTGAAATCTGGAATCTTGGGCTTTGGAATCCAGAATACAGCTCAAGAAATCAAGAATTCCACTTAAAAGTGGAATCCAGAATCCCAATTCCACTTACAAAGACTGGAACCCAGTACCTGAAATCTAGAATCCATGGCGAGGAATCCAGAATCCAACACTGCCTTGAATTCCCTTTTATGGGGTGAAACTGTAGTTCTTCCAGTATAATTGGGGTTGCTGTACTTGCTATTGAAATGGAGTCACCATGCAATTTTCCTTGTGAATATCTCTCAGGTGCTAGATGCAGGAGATCTTGTTATCATGCCAGGTGTTGTTGACAGTCATGTGCATGTCAACGAGCCTGGTAGAACAGACTGGGAAGGCTTTGCAACTGCTACCCAAGCAGCAGCTGCTGGAGGAATCACTACTATTGTAGATATGCCTCTGTGAGTCTTAATAATCATTTATAAGTTTTTTATTTACTCTCAGCGGTATTTATAGAACAAATACAAGTAGGACTGACCAAATGCCTGAAACAAATCAAAACTTAACAGGGTTAAGAATCCCAACTGGCCGGAGGCAAACCAGTTGTAGTGTGGCTGAGGAGCCAAACTCAGGACTACTGTGAACTTAAATGTAGCAAGCGGTCTAAGCCTGACTTAAAGTTGTCACCTCCAAATTACTTGATTATGCTTTTAACCCTTTCATTACTTGAGTGAATGATGAAATGTCTTGCAACTGGCTAACAACTTAATTGAGTTAGTGGATGAATTCCTGCATTGTGAACTTTCAAAATTTTAAACCCCTTTGAGGAGTAAAATAACTTTGAGACTTTGTGAGACAGCAAGACCCTGGTTTCAAAATTCAAGACCAAGACTTGAGTGTTTTTCATCAATTATTCTGAGCCCGAGAATTACTTCTAAAAATTCTGAGCCTGCAGACTCTAAGGCCAAAAATTTCGATGTAATGGTACAAATAAAAGTAAGAAAAATGACTGGAATGCCAATGGAAGCTAGTAAAACAAACAAAAAAAAATAGTGAAACTTGTTGATATTTGGCATGGCCTAGTACCTTGGAGTGAAGTAACAGGTCACCAAGGAACAAAGCAACATGAACCTGTAACTGTAGGATTGCAATTGCATTTTGATAAAAGGGAGTTAATCCAATCACGCCTTGGCAAGTACAAAATGCAGGTCACAAGTCACAGATCACAAGTGCAGGTTAGAGTACAGGTCACCCTGCTGCAGTAAATAACACTAAAAGAACAAAGAACACTAAATTGTGTTTCTGAGCCCTAATCACAATCCAACACTGAGTATTAGCTTAAGGGGAAACTACTTATCTTGGTTATCTATGGATACAACAGTGACCTGCGCTCATGACCTGTGACCTGTGTTTTGTACCTGCCATTCACTCCTGGACTGAAAAAGGTGCCAAATGATTTGTCACTCTATCTTAAATCTGTGGATGAATTCCAATGGAATTACCATCTTCTTGTGAAAACTGTACCACAGAACTTTTGCTTTAAACTATTAAATTTTGTAACAGTTAACCTGAAAGAATGCTGTCTTATTGTTTTGAAGGAATTCCATCCCACCTACCACCACACTGGATGGATTTTACACTAAACTAAAAAGTGCGAGGAATAAGTGTTGGACAGATGTTGCTTTCTGGGGTGGAGTAGTACCTGGAAATCAGGTGTGTATCTGTTTTTTGGACCTAGTTACACTTCCCTTTTTATGCCCCAAGTACAAAGCATTTAGGCCATTACTGCACTTTTAAGAAACACGCGAACTCTGAAGTTCAAAAGCTGCCTTCACAAATGCGTTTCACTGCTGTCAATCACAAGCAAACAACCTTGAAACAGCAAAACACACACAATGGATCAAAATCCGCCAATCACAAATCACAAACCATGGCCTTTTAAAACCCGTTAAATTAAACTTCTGTTTCCTAAGAGGTCCACTGAGATGTTTGACGGCAACGAAAAATGCAAACGTCAGTTAGCTTTTGAACTTCAGAAAATTGGCGTGTTTTTGATAAAGTGCTGTAAACTCATCGCGAAGATGAGCTTGGGAGTGGTGCCTTAAAGGTGAAAGGGCCTATAGCGCAAAAGGGGAGCATTGCCTTGGATTTAGCCATGGCAACCTAGCAAGCGTCAACCACCGGGCACCGTCACACTGAAAGAATTCAGTGAAATACTTACCACAACCCATACTTACCTATCCGGGGGTGGTAGGAGTGGGAGCAAAACTAGCAGATACATTGTATCGCAGGCCGGGAATAGCAGTGATCCGCAAAGATCAGCAAAGCAAAGCAAAGCAAAGCAGAGCTGCGGCTAAACTGCTGTGACCTGCTAGCATTGTCTTGAGGTTAATCTTGCCTAAATTACAATTAAGCCACATTAAGGGCCTGTTTACATGGAGTGGGGGACCCCGGTCTAGTGGGGTTGGTTTCTTTTATTTCTACGCTCTGTGGGACACAAAACAAAAGAAACCTACCCCACTCCATGTAAACAGGGTCTAAATCAAGGGAGGGGTGATAAGGATCTGTAATTTACAGCATGGAGTTCATTGAGAAAATGAGGCTGATATGATTTTTATTACATGGCTTTCTTTAAATGGAACAAAAAATAGGCATATTAAAAGAATTTGACAGGTCTTTAAAACGTATATTTTATTGGGGCAAACAAAAAGGGCAGTTGACTACATTTTCTTGGAGTTTTTTTGTGGAACTAGATTGTACTAGTACGTGTGCAGAATTTAGGAATAAGAAAAGATCTTACTTGTCAGAACAGTAAGTCAAGGACCAAAAATTAACCAATGACAGAATCAGAAATGCCTTTTATAGCTATGTAATGAATAAAAAAAGTTATGTGTACTTTTGGTAAATAAACTGTTTTTATTGGTTTTCTTTCCTCCTTTAGGCTGAAATCAAACCCATGGTGAATGCCGGAATCAAGGGTTTCAAATGCTTCCTGATACACAGTGGAGTTGATGAATTCCCTTGTGTTGCAGAGAATGATGTCAGACTGGCTATGAAACAAATGCAGGGAACAGATGCTGTGTTTCTGGTATGTAGTCTAGCTAGTAACAAAGCGGGCTTTTGTCAAGGGGCTTGGGAGATGACTACCATTTGACGGGAGCCAGGAAACAAGCTGCAAAAAATGGAATGAAAGCTGTTATGTTGCCATAGTGATAATTTTAGGCCATGTATAAGATTAAAACTCTTCAATGTGGGTTCTGATAGTCTCGTGGTCAACCTACCAATCATTGGGTTGTAGGTTCAGTTTTTAGCCTAACTATTGGGTTATTTTGAGAGTCTGTGCCAGAGGTAAGAGATTTGCTTCACTGTGTCTCTCTGCACATAGAGGTGTGTAAATGGGTACCCCTCCCCCAGGGGGCAGGTGTATAAATGGGTACCCCTCTCCCAGGGGCAGTTTTTTTAATATCTGTCCCTCCCCTGGGGGAGCTGTGATACTTCTTGGTGCTTCTTACTGCAGAGAACAAAATAATCCAGGAGTGTAGCTACCTGTACCCACGTACAGTGTACGCATGTGCTTATCTGAAAAAATGTTAAGGGAAAATAAAAACAAAACAACATTTAGGTCATGGTAGGAGGAAGCACAGTGAAGAACGTTGATTGGCAAACTAAATGCTGGTGCTAGTATTGCCACAAGATGGGAAATTAGGGGACCAAGTCAGAGAGAAAGAGCAAATGCATAGAGCGGCATTTTGCGCGGAGCCTTCGACGTATTTCCCTTTCAACAAGTATCGTACCTTTACCTTTACCTCTAACAAAACATGTATCACAATCCCCTTAAAAAATAAACTAACTTGTCTTAATTTACTATTCCGACTTAGTTTCATGCTGAAGTTGAGCTGCCAGCAGAGGCAGAGAGCACTAGCAAAGGTAGGCAAAGCCTGGACATTTATTTTTGGAAGGTCGTTATTTATATTTCTGATTATTGTAATTTTATGTACTGTAATAATAGACGTAGGTTTAGTGATTGATTTTGACTCATGTCATGTTCTGTGTACTCAACAGACCCTGCTAAATACAATACATTCCTACAGTCACGACCTGAAGCCATGGAAAACCAAGCGATTGAACTGGTGATTAAGCTATGTACAGAATATAGGTCAGTTTTATATTTACTGCAGGTACTTTTTTTAAAAGTAAAATCCAACTAGTAGTCTATTATCAATTCTGCGTTTTGATTGGTTGAGCTACTACCAGGCTATATATTATAGCCCACCAGTAGCGAAAAGTACAGGCTTTTTGGCGGCAAAAAAGGATTAAAGTCTAGCTTTAACTAGCTAAAAGTTTTTTTATTCTCGATATTTTTGACCAACTAGTTGGATTTTACTAAAACAATTATTCCTCTCACCCTCATGGCCTCTGAGTCAATAGCCCATTCGGCCTTCGGCCTCAAAGGCTATTGTCTCAGAGCCCATTCTGACTCGAGGAGTAATTGTTAAATACGTGATAAATAGAACAGATATACCAGTCCTGGCGTGAATTCAAACCATTATGGCATAAGAAAGCTGCTCTATCGCGTACTTTGTGCGCTTTTAAAACGAATCAAAACTTTGGCTTTATCAACCTTTTTGAAAACGTAATTTGTTCTACATGAAAGACCGTTTTCATTTATAGCCTTTCGTCATTGTGGGATATTTGCACGCTTTATATTGAATGATGGAGCTCTGCTGTTGGTGGGAACATGGTAATATGAAAGACAATACTGTAATAGAATAGTTGAAAGAAAATCCCTCATTCATTCCAGCAGTATATAGATTGCCGAACTGAAAGATAAATTTATTCTTGTTTTACCGCGCTACTTGCTACTAAACGTAAGATATCGAAAAGAGCGTGCATAAGAATCTCTTAACCTTTATGTGTTTGCTGCACATTGATAATGTCAAAAGCTTATTTATGAACTAACATCGTGGTGCCACAGGCCCGCCAAATTCGCATACGGCCCGCTTGTTTTTTAAGTGGTCAAATTTCTCTCAGCTGAATTTTTTGAAACTGGCAACTCAATATTACATTGGGAGTTAAAACCATGGCGTTTACGCTGGTCAACAGGAGGTGGGCCTGATGGATTCTTGAGCTGTGGTTTCGCCCAAATTCACCGGCAAATTTTCTCTCATAGAAAAGACACTACGCTATACAAATTTGACGGGCAATCACGTGTACAGATCGCATTTGATCATCAGATCTCGCCGTCGGCTTCGTCAACAAGAGATCTGGGTTAGAGATTACTTAATCTCCCTAATGAGAACGCAAAAGCGCGCGGGAATGACTGAACTGGACTTCTGGTGCCCAATTTCCCGCTCTGCCGTTCTCTGTTCTCTGTCATTAGTGAAGCTTGCTGTTAGATCTGCGTGCGTCGTCGTGAAAGCCGTCGTGCTTTTACTTCTAAATCTGCGTCTTACTTTCTTTTAGGGTTCCTTGTCATATCGTGCACCTTTCTTCAGCCAGCGCCTTGCCCATGATCAGGAAGGCCAGAAAGGAAGGAGTCCCTCTCACCATAGAAACGACGCACCACTATCTGTCGCTCTTAGCTGAGGATGTCCCTGATGGTGCCACTCAGTTCAAATGCTGCCCGCCAGTCAGAGATGCTGCAAACCAAGTATGTTGAATTGTTTAGCCCCAGGATCCACATAGAAATTCTCCAGACTGATCTCCATACATTTCTTTTAAGAACAGTTGAGAGAATTTGGTTTAAGATCAAAGCATTCTTCCTCTGGTAATCAATTTAGTAATTCTCATGACCTTTACTCTTGATGATCTGATGTTGTTGTTGGTGTCACGTGCCACGCCCATTCAACGACGGCATCGAAAATAATGTCGTCTCAAAACCAAAAGAGTCCCATGGATTGCGACAAGACGCCGAAAGGGCTTTTTCAGTCCTCAGGCAATAGACTCTTCCACGGTTTTTTCAACTTTCGATAAAAATCAGTCAGCGAATATCCCGGTCTTAACACTGTTGAAAAGAGCACCTTAAATTGAAGAAACTTACCAACTTTAAAGCTGATACCTATAAGGGAGCATACCCTACGAGCAGAAGTTTCTCTTAGTCTTGCATGGCTTTTAGCGTTTACCAATAGTTAAACCAACTACGTGGCAGACAAGCTTCATAAACGCTTAAAGTCATGCAAGAGAGAATCCTATGCTCGTAGGGTAAAGCGAGCAAAGATATTGCTTCACAAAGTCGCGAAATTTTTACGGAGGTTTATATGGTGGGGGGCACGAACTTGCCCCCCACCATATAAACGTCTGTAAATTTCAGCGATTTTGCGCGGCTGTATCTTTGTTAGTTTTCAACAAATCACTTTCAAATTTGCCATCTTTACTAATTTTAGGCGTTCTTTTTAGCCGTGTTGATGGATTTTCGATAACTGATCCCAGTCAAAAGTTGTAAAAAACTTGGATCTATTGAATTAGCAACAGCATTATTTTTTTTGTTTATTCGTATTCTAATCATATTTTTAATTTTTCCTTCCCGCCACAGGAGGCTTTGTGGGAAGCACTAAAGTCACGTGACATTGATCTTGTAATCTCGGACCATTCCCCTTGCACTGTGGATTTAAAGCTGTTGGACCGAGGAGATTTTATGGCAGCCTGGGGAGGAATCGCTGGAGTACAATATGGTAGGTAAAGAAGAGCAGGAGTTCTTTTTCTTGTTACAATTTTAATATGAGTGGCTACAAGCTACTCTACAAGCTACTGAGCAAAGAAAGGCAATGGGCATGTTTAGTATATCATAGGTGAGAAAGACAGCCGACTCGGAAGAAATAATCTGAGTGCTCCCAATAGAGAGTCGACCATCAAGTTACAGGAGACTCGTGTGAGCTAAGGCCACTGAACTACAATTCTCGTCACTTTAAGTTGGGACACCCCGTGTTGTACCCATATTTCGACAAAAAGTTGTGCTCCTTCCCTCCCAGTGTTGATTTTGTTGCTTCTGACATGCCAACTCGCAAAAACCAACATTGAGAGGGCAGAAAATACCACAACTGTCCCAACTAATGTGACGAGAACTGCAGGTTCATGTGACAAATATCCTGCATATTGCTAGGACTAGAATGTCGATATGTGTTTATGCGCAATGATAGAATAGAAATGTGAATGTGAGTTTTAAGCCTGGTTAATACAGGCGGGCGGCTCGGAAGAAACATACTAAGCGTGGGAATGGGATAAAGAAAAAGGGAACTAAACGATGCTGCCCTCTTTTGGTTCTGCTCATCATTCCACGTGCGTTGTTTTCTCCAGGTTTATCAATATTCTGGAGTCAGGCCAGCACGCGAGGTTTCTCTCTACATGATGTGGTTCGTGTGATGTGTGAAGAGCCCACCAAGCTGAGCCGCTTGAGTCATCGTAAAGGAAAGATCGCCGTGGGCATGGATGCTGACTTTGTTCTTTGGGATCCCGAAGAAGCAGTTGTGGTAAAGCCGAAATTTTTAAGTTTTCCTATTTTTGCATTATGTTAACGTCTCTGTAAGCCCGTAAAGGTGATGTTACACGGGACGATTCGCAACCACGATTTTTAGCGCAACACAGCGTTGTAATGTTGGAACAATGTTGTAACTACTGGAAACAATGTCGCAACAATGCTGCGCAAAAGGTCGTCGTTGCAAATCGTCTCGTGTAACATTTCTATTGTTCTCGTAGCGCAAGGCGTTAACGCTTCTGCCGAACGTACCGTGTTCGATATCCGCTATCGCCCCCCTTTTTTCCCCTTCAAATTTATAGATTCTTTTTTTTTCTCTTTTTTTAAGCCCAATAATTTAATATTAAAAAAGTACATTGATCATTTCGAAGATGATTTGATTACAAGCAATAAATTTGCAAGAATTTATTAAGTTACAGTTGAGATCCGCGTTCGATCGATACTCGACGACTTTTCAACCTTGCGTACACAGAGTGAAACAAACTTGTTACTGGGCTGTCTTTGGCAGGCCCAGTCATAATTTCGGTTTTCGATCGTCTACGTAGAAAAACGAACACCCGGGGGAGGGAAGACACGACGTCTGGGACCGAGAAACGATGTTCTCACAACTTGTTTGGAATTAAAAGAAGCTAAAAGAACTAGTACAACCCAGCTTTACTGAACGTTTTTTAGTTTAACCTCCGGTGGAGAGGTACTGGTTTTGATACCCGTCATCGCACATATTTTCTTCGACGAATTTAACACATACTTTTTTCTTTTTTATGGTTACTTGAGTAAAGAATATTCATAGCCAGTAAGCACATATCCTCTGAGGGGACCATTTTTCTCACCGCTAGGGGCTTAGCGGTGAGGATCGATAAGAGACGGCTGTATTCGCAGGTTACTCATCCCCTACCTGCTTGCACGTCTCAATTGATACACGCGTCCAGATCGCTTGACGCGCGCGTTCAGTTCGTGCAACACAGTCACCAGGTTCGCGTGTTCATCAAATTAAAAAACGAACAGATTTACGCTGGCTCATTTTTGTTTCTTTAGTTATATTTTCCATTGGTTGTATCTAAAGCTTTCATTTTCATTTCAGATTGACCAGAAAATAACTCGTCATAAAAACAAGGTATTTTATATCGATAGCCTGATTCTACTGTACTAAAATTCTTACTTGGTTGCGAGGCTTTGGGAATAAAACAACTAAAGCAAAAGAAATCATCTCGAGGCACAGCAATGAATAATACATTTATTTTGTTTCATTTCCCCAAGCCTCGGAGTTAAGTATGGATTTTAATATATCGATATTGGACTATTACCCAGCGATTTATAGTTTAATGAAATATTTCGTTTAACCGGCACTTTAGAATAGAAACGAGCGAAAAATAACCAAACGTTTCGATGATGTCATCATCAAGCCGAAATCAGGGAGCAAAAATGGTAGCAATTTTCTGTATCTAGTATATAAGTACCAATCTTTGTTTAATATTGAAGTTATTGTATTCACTGTATAGTCTGCTTACTTATGTTTGGGCCTGTCCATTTAGTTTTAAGGGTACAAAAACTCTGCAGCGAGATGTTAATTTTAGGTTCGAGATACCATAAATGTAGTCCACGTATTCCTTCAAGCCAAGATCAGCTTATCCCGCACTCGCTCCTTTTTCACTAAAATCCCGCATCCCGCTATTATTTTTATCGCTTTCCCGAATTCCTCTCTTGTTTCCAAATACCTCAATAAAAAAGAAAAAAAAACTAATAAGCACGCGTTTTATCTCGTTGTTCCGAAACATTTTTTATTCCGCTTATATAACCCCCGGATATAAGCCCCCCATTTATAAGCCCACCCAAAACCCCTTACAGCGCCGTAGCTAGTATGAGGCCAACCGAGGCACTCGCCTCGGTAAAATTTTGACGAATTTCGCCGATCATTTTTATTTTACATAAGCGATCATCGGATATTTTTAACGCATCATGATATTATAAAGAATTCAGCAATTCAGTCAATATACTATGAAAAAATTACCATATCATCGATCTCAAGGGGCTACGTACGTTAACTCAAATTTTTTTTGAACAAATACTGATCAAAACCATTGGCGAGGTTAACGGTCACCCAGATTATGTAGCTTGTTTCTGATTATTGCTTTTTAAATTCCACTTAAATTAACTCGAAAAAAAGTTACCGAAAGGCCCAGAAAACGCTGCAAATCGCATTTCCGAGAGACTAAAGTTCAAAATTTCTCGGGGGGGGGGGGGCATGCCCCCGAACCCCCCTAGCAACTCCCGCCTGCCTCGGTTGGCCGTTTGGTCTGGCTACGGCACTGCCTTATGATGTTATATAAGCCCAGGGCTTTAAAGTGGGACTTTACGGTATTGCGTTTTCCTGAATCCCGCACCGTATTTTGGTCAAATCCCGGATCCCGACAATACCCTTCCAGACCCTAGGGATCAGAGCTCCAAACTGATCCGGAGAGGGGGGGAGGCTACTTGGGTTAATTCTTGCTGGGTATGTGTCGCTGCCCTCTCAGGGCGCCTACCCTTTTATAGTCTATTCTGTGGCCAAATATAGACCTCATCTTATTCACTTTTGGGAAAATGTAATTTTCGCGATCCAAACTTAGTAACTTTCTGTTTATGCATCTATGTAATGAATTGACTCATGGGTAAACTTAATAAAGTAAAATCTTCCCCTTTTTAAATCCCATCTAATCCCTCCCTATCCCTACCCTGAATTTTCTGATCCCCCAAATCCCGAAAATGTGCGATCCGGTTCATTATAGTCAATCCAGCCGTGAAAATGTGACCCCATCCAGCGGCACATCCCTAATAGCCTATTACTAGGAAGTACCCATCTCCGTGGGAAACTGATGGACCAGTTGACTTGAAAAATGGTTTATCAAGTGGTTAACATTTTATTTCCCGTCTTGTTTTTCAGGTAACTCCATACCACAACATGAAATTACGCGGAGTCGTCCACAAGACCATGCTACGAGGAAACGTAGTTTATGAACGGGACAGAGTCTGCGATCATCCCGCGGGACAACTGCTTCTTGAAGCGGAACATGGAAGTGCAACGTCGAAAATTTAGATGACAGTGAATGAGTTTTGATAACGTTTGAGAGTGAATTCGAATGTGGTTGGGTTACTTTCTGTAGTGACTATGAGTCTGTCTTCTTGTTTTCGTGATTTTTTCGAGATATGGTCATAATTTGTCTAGCAAACTGGTACTTGGTACTCGTTGTAAAATGTTACTTCTTCTTACGCAACGCTCTCTCTCTTCTAAAGGGTCTATTTATTCCTCTGGCCATAGTTGATCAAAGAGTGGTCGAACCTCTACTTAATAACTTATGAAGAATTTGAATAATTCTCTTATATCGTATAAAATACAGTCATTTTTAACTTTGTGTACGCACTACAAACATTTTTCCTCGGGAAAGGTGAGAAATATGGATAAGGTGAATCGTTTGGTAAAAGTTTTACTTGACTTCAAGGAAGGCAATGAATAAGTCAATAAAAAGAGATATTCTTTTAGATTCCGTTTAGTGATTGTATTCTCTCTACCAACGAAGCCATCAACACGATCCAATAACTCTCGAAGCCAAGTGTTAAAGCTCATATTACGAGAGAGTCGCTGAACCAGGCCTACAGTTGTGCTGTACAGTGTGTATGAGTTCACCCCCCTAAGGAGATGCGATTTCACCGACCGAAAAAAATTATTTTTGGAGACCCCCCCCCCCCCACTATCTAAGGGTA
>CALNXI010003467.1:6777-19803 GCA_942486025.1 Porites evermanni | reverse complement strand
CAACCCTTTCTGCTTTCTTATCTAAATCATGTTGCTCTTATGCTAACAAGTATTTTTTTTCAAGCATAATTTCTATAAGAAATTGAACAACTCGCACGAGTTGAAGCACACAAATAACGTCTTAAACAAGAGACGAGAATTGGGCAACCCTCTCCAACAACCTGTGCGACAGTGATCTTCAGAGTTTTGGAGTCAAAGAAACGCAAACGTGAAGCAACTGATTCGTGGAGGGGGCGGGGGCATCTCAAATTCTGTTTACTGGTTACTTTTTGCGTGTAAAGATGATCTTCGGCTCTACAGTTTTGTTATAGATTGTAGCTACAATCCGTGACATTAGAACTTGGGTCAATTGAAGGAATAACGTTGACATGTTTTGCTCAACCCCCTTTTCCCTGTCCCTTTCAATGTTGGCCTCGAACTTGGACAATTCCACTAAAAAACCGTTACAAAACAACATTGGAAGAGAGAAAGACAGGTATCAGAGCAGTGTGACCCAAGTTGAGTGTCCCTGATTGTAGTTTAGGCAGGTCCTTATTCACCGATAAATATCCTCTGTACTATAACCGGCCCACGGATAATTAAAATTATTATAAGTAACGCAAAATGGTCACACCAAACTAAACACAGGTTAATAAGACATCTATTTTATGAGTCGGCTTTTATTATACTCCCCTAACACTGAAGCTAACGCCACATCAAGAGCAAATTACACAGTCGACGTGAAAAATTGAAATAAAAAAAGCTCCTTGACTAAATTCACACCTGGAATATCTAGCTTCAAGCCATGTCAAACCGACTTAATATTCATTGAGCTAAGTTTAAAAATAGACTTTGTAAGGAATAGTTAAACTATATAATTAAATGGCTGCTTCCTAACAAGCTTCCGACTAAATAAGCCCATTGGATAACACTAAACATGTTTACGTACAACCTCGTTTCCATGACCTGGGAATGAGGTTGGTAAACAAAACCCTACCCAGGGTCACCGAGAGGAGCACCTGAGATCATTCGGCGATATAAATAACATTTGTCTTTCCGAAGCGTTTGTACTCAAATAATATACTATTTTTCACTCCCAAGAGTTAAACGTCTTCAAAGAAACGTTTTGGCTTATCCCGCAATCTTCATTTTGCGTGGCGCAGAGACCTGAGACGAGATTAAACAGTGTTTGAGTTAGAACGATGAAAGTAATTTGAACGAACACTGGTTGTTGATAATACTCGCATTCCAAGATATATGCAGTTAACCACTTATCCTGCTTTCAATTTCCTGTACAGTCATTTGAACAAGTTCCCAGACATGTATAGTCAACGGCCCTCCTCCGTCCCACCGATGACCGGTCGTTTCGCAAACGAGTCGTTTCCTTAACGTTCCGTTCGCTAATCTCCTATGTCGTTCCACTAAGAAGCGAAACGAGCGCTGCCCATGAATATGCCTCGTTCTCTCAGCCATGATACAAAAAAGTGCGATACGCATGTTTATACCTCGTTCTTTCAGCCACTGACCAGGCGAAAGCAGTTAGGGAAGTGACCCAACACGTAAGCGAAACGACTTCAGAAGACAGCGAACAGGACGTTGCCGAAACGACCGTAAACCCTCTCACCGACAACTCTATCATAATTCTGGCCACTCTTTATGGGCCAATTTCAAGGTGGAATGTGGCGGGGATTACCAAATCATTGAATAAAAAATGTGCCAAACTGTAATTACATTTCGATTTTTTTCTCTAACATGAATATCTTCTGGGTCAAAGTCTTCCACTCCGCCACTACCTTCTATGACCTAACGAATTACTAGGAAATATTTGTGAAGTCTCTAAGCAACTTTAACTTTTAAGGAGTGAACAAGTTTTTTTCTAACTGAAGGGTCCACAAACCACCAATTAAAAAAAAATGTTTGGATCGTTGTGTCGGCACAATTGGGTGCAAAGAAAAGTAATATGTAAAATAGGGGAAAAAATTAATCTACAGCCTTCGATTGTTGAAAAGAAAAAAAAGGAACGAACTACTAATGAAGGCAAAGAAATAAAAACCAACCAAGAACAATCACGATTAGATTATTTACAGAAAATTATCTTAAAAAATACCCAGGAAGTAAGCCGCAAATTGAAGTCGTATGTGTACCTCAACAAGAAGTCAGAAAACCAAATAAAGAGTTTAAATACAACAAAGGGTACGCTAAATAAACAAATCGCCAATTCGCATGACCACAAATTTTAGCTACCTTAGCCTTGAACTTCACTACTCGAACCCTCTTGATGAATCCCGCTGGGCGTAAGATCTCACCCCAGGGATATTCTCTTCCTAATCCCAGGGATATTTGTTTACTCTACCTATTTTACCCTATTGTTCACAATTTTTTAGTCTGTAAAAACAGCAATGGTCAAAGTAAGTTCTGTCTTAACAACGTCAATAACTAGATTAGCTTATTTGACGTGAAATTCTTGAGTCACGTCAAACGCTGTAGTCGAAAATAATTCACGGTTGTAACGCGACTTTTTTTTTGCCATTCAAGGAGACTCTAAGAACTTGATTGTTTCCTCATTTCCCATGGTCCACCTGTTGGGAGAGTGAGAAATGACTGGTTAGCGACAAGCTGTGCCAGGCTCTCAAATTGTTAGCCTGCGAACAGAGACGAAAATAAACCGCGCGGGATCTGCGGAAGGGGACCTTGGCGGGAAAAACCAGTCAGCACCCGCGCGATTACCCGTAACAAAGCCTGCACTACAAGCTCTTTCAGCAGATGTGAGACCTGGGGTACTTATCACTTACTTGGAAAAACCGGAAATTCCTGTTGGAAAATCAAATGGTTCGCTCCGTTCAGTTCGGAAAGCTTCAGGAGATACGGGGTGTGATTTAAGGCAATGTAATTTTTCTACTCTTCTTGATCAGATATGCTGATTTGGATACACTTTGTAGCGGGTCGTTCTGCCAGCTTTTCAAATTTTGTAGTTTTTTGTTTATGCACAAGTTTCTGCCCGAGTGGTTTGAGTAAACGGTAAGCACCCCAGTTCTCCACTTACTTGGAGACCCGTGGGAGCAAAGGTCATTAAACTTTCATCATGCACACTGCTAGGACTAGAACGTCTGTCAGAGTCATGTTCGAATTGATAGCTGTAACCTTGATTGGCTCAACGTTCTTAAGAGTAATGTTGAGAATCGGCTGAGACTTAGCATCGATCATCGGAAATAATCGGATTAACCCACCCGATCAATCATCGATTATAATTGGAAAAATCTCTTTACAAGAATTCAACTTAGGACGGCCGCTGTACCGAGTTTTACAACACGACAAAAACATATCAGTTAATTAAAGGGACATCAGTGGATTCGACCCTGCTCAGTGGTTAGACTCTGATCTACCAAACTCGGAGGGTCGTGATTCCGATCCTACCCTGGAGCTAAGAATTTTTTCTGTGCTTTCGGGTGACAACACGCAAGTTTTTAATATCTTTATATGCCAACAAGAAATTGTATTATTCCTACGATAACCTATTAAACATTTTCCATGATCGATTAAAGTGTCGCTTAAAGATTCCGATCGATGATCGGCGCACCATTACTTGTTGGTGAAAAACGAAACTTTTCTTACCTTCCGTACTATTGACTAAGTTGTGCGATGAAGCAGACCGCCTGCTGCTCCTCTTCAACGCAGCTATTTCACCTTCACGGCCTGAAATCTTCATCGGTGATCTTTGCATTGAATCAGGCATTGATGGCAATTTCCTTCCAGTATTACCCTCTGCCATTAGATTGAGCCGGTCCACGCTGGCTGCAGTGCGCATGTGCGCGTTGGAAGAGTTGCCTCCTCCGATAGCTGTACCCGAGGAACCACGCCTTCTTTCGTAGTCAGGTGACGGATTTCCACCATTTAAACTGAAAGAAAACCAGAAATAATTTCCTTGAAAAAGTGCGATCACCAGATCACATATAAAAGGGCCAATCATGGTATACTCTGATGAAAAATCGGTTACCGGGAGATAAAGAGCTGGACATTTAAAGGTTTTGTCATCAAGACGCCAAAAGCTAATGTTCTGGCGAAAACGTGCAGGATATTTATGAAAATAAAGTGAAAAAGCACACATTAAGTAAGAATAGTAAAAAATTCCACATGTTTCAATTACTTAAGCAGCTTTCACATGAATGGTCACGCCGAATGGTTTCACTTTTTTGCCGTTAGGCGGTTGGGTTTCATCGAAAGATTCAAACGTTAAAACCATCTTGTACGGCACAATAAACAATATCGCAGGAAAGAATAAAGTCTTTACTTACTTACTAAAGAACAAATGGTTTGCTTTTACTTTTACCCGTATGGTCACAATTACCAATTCATCCATAAACTCAAAGGTTAGAACAACAAAATAAACAGTTTGTAAAACGTAGAGCGCAAAATACCGCACAACATCACAGCAAGTTTCGATAGTGTTTTTTTAAATTTAATTTTACCATAACATTGACAATCAACTGAACAGCAAAACCCACAGCACAGACACAAAGTATTCCTTTACATTTTCCAGTTAAAAATGGTTACACAAAGGCACTTTGTCTATAAACGCAAAAGTCATTTTTGTTTCTCAAGATCTCGAAAGGACGTTTTCAATCACGGTTTAGTCGGAGGAGCGACCAGTAGGTTGCAAAGAGGTTTAATGTTTACTTTCATAGTCCAACGAATGCGATACGGCTGCGCTTGCCTGGATGTAGAAGGTATACACTCAGCTTTCTGCACCAGCAAACGCTCTGGCTCTGCCAGCCAAGGTCGAGACCATATCTCAAACGTACACGACTTTTCCTGCTGTAAAACGCTGGGGTTTAAAAAATCCAATCCACAGGCCTCGATGCCTTCCCTCGTCTCGTTCAAATCGTTTCTGCATTTTGAAGGCGCAAATCTTACGCTGGCGCGGTAGATTATTCCTTGAACAACTTGACTAGACGCTTCGAGCGTGTAAGGAAGATAAACAAACTTGAAGACTGGTCTAGGTTGTTTCGCGTTTTCTAGGCGCACAGCTTTGTTAAGTCCCTCCAGAAGCTCTCGGTGCCTGCATAAGTCATGCTGCTCAATCTTTGTGATACCACCAGGTATAACGGCAGACTTTAACATTCGTAAGAAAGGGAAAACGACGCATAAAACCGCGATCGCATGTTTCAACTGAGCGTTCACCATTGTTGACTGCACGGAATAAAAGTACCAGTTTAAATACCAGTTCAAGCCACGCCTCTGAGGGATTTTAACAGGTATGAAGACTACTGTCGATGTTATCTAAAGAAGCGCGTCCACGGTGAAAGAAAACGTGATACAACACTAATAACAATGGTAATAATAGAGCTTAAAATCACGTTTACAGTAAAACAAGAACGTGAGATTCAAGTTGACAATTTCTCAAAATGAGGAGAAACAAACAAATAAAAACCGTTTAAAATTATTCTCATATATAAACCGGACATGAGACTATTTATTTCTGTGTAGATATAATAACCGGTAGCGGACTAGGGACGTCACGTGGTACAATTTTACGTTTACTGTTTGCCGTGGACATCACTCTAATCTCTCGGATAACGATAATGACGACCAGAACGGTAATTTTTATTCCACCCGACTCATTTATCTGTTAGCTGTTCAATAAAAGAGACTACAATGAGGAAAACTGAACTTCAGTAAGATAAATTACATCTCCAAGCGCAAATTAGGTACGTTACGTTTGAAGATCTTTCGGTATTTCATTCAGTGAAGTCGGTGCGCTGACAGAGAACCTTTTCAGTTAGCTATATGATCACAACTTTGCACGAAGAAACAGTGTATTGATCATTTCAATGAGGTCTGGGTCGGTGTTGTATCGAATTGCATCATTGGATTGTTTGAGGGCCGCATCAGTTTGAACAAGTTTCCCGCGCAACCCCACAGTGACCAATAAATAAAGCCATAGCGTCAACAAAACAGTCCCATGATCCAATTCGCCACAGCTCCTACCCAGACACACGCACGACCTCAAAATGGCAATAAAACGCTTTTCACCGCGTTTGCAAATTTTTTAATAGTTAAGTGTAAAGCGTTGATAGTTAATGATAGCTCTGGCGAGGTGGATGACTATTTCTTCTAGTAGCGAGCTCTGATTCCCTATAAATCTCCCATCAAAAGGAATTAAGTTTATAGGGCATTACGACAGAGCTAGTTCAGGTTTCGTAACATCCTATTCTTTTGAGTACGCAAAAATAGAGTGCTCTAACAAAAAGACGACGACGGCGAAGGCGAGGTGAATTTGAAGAAAAGCAGATTGTTTTAATACGCTAAACATAAACAACTTTGCACTTTTGGAGCATTCTGTACCGTGCCTCCACGACTGCGACATGAAATAAAAAAAAACCCCGCGAATTCTGACATTTTCGTTGTCGTCGCTGTCAATAGGCAATTGGAACGATGGCTTTTATTCTACTACTACTAATAACAGAATCCATTTTGTTCCTTCTTTCATACTGATATTTGGGAAATTTCAGGGAGGTTTAAAACAGAAATAGCGGTAATTTTCTCAAGAAAGCAGAACACTCAAGCACTCTTTTAGTAATAGTAAAATGACGTCATCAAGCAAGTGACCTATAATAAGTGTAACCAACAACATCATACCTAGGGCTCCCCTGAGGTAATGGACGATTGAGCGACTCCGTACTGACAGCATTTCGTATCCTCTTACTGTAGGTGACCACCGGTTCCGAGCCTTTCCCGCCACGAATAACCGGCGTCACAATAGTGGCGCCATTTGGGGAACTGGGTAGGCTCGGCGTGCTTGGACTGCTGGGAACGTTAGAACCCATGACTGTTCCGCCAGCCAGACGTGTCATTCCTAATAAGGCGCTACCAATGCCTGGACTGCTTCCGGGACGGACGTTAGGAGACGTGGGTTGCTGTCCAGGACGAATGGGTTTCGCTAGAACATAAAATATGAAATTATACAATGTATAAAAAAGTGAAATACGAAGGATTGTTTCAATCGCTGGTTTGCAGCTGACCGCACGGCAGCTATGTTGGTAGTCTCCTATGCAGTCACGCATCGTTGCGTGACTGCAGTTGCGGAGGAGACTACCACGCTGGCTGATCAGAACAGAAGCGTAACTTACCTGCGCCAAGAAATATTTCTTAACTTTTTATTTTCATGCAAAGTCTGCCCCTCCCCCTCAAAAAAAAGACATGGCATTGTCTTAACCTCCAACATGGCCACCCTGTCGTGTGGTTGCGAACCAAGAATACAGTTCCGACTTACATGAATGACGCCAGTTAATGCGACCAGGAGCCATAACGTGACAGTTGAAATGAAATGAGAAGTATTTTCTGGTGGACTGAGCTGTTTTAGTCGATCAAGGTGTTCTCAATGCTAGGCATGAGGGGTAAAGCTTTTTAGAAATGAGAGCTACTAAGCAGTATTGTCTGTTTATGATGTACTATGATGTACAAGTCAAATCTAACACTCAAGTCTGTGGATGAAATCCTAAAACGGGAGAATGCAAATGAACGTCACTGACTATCACGTTCCAATGGAATTGTCTCTTCTGCTGTGAAAGGCGACAGTAAATCGTGACCTTGTGGTAGTCTGAAATGTCATTCTTCTCTTCGCCCAACCCCACCCTCTACAGGCAAGAGAGACTTGCCGCCTGTTGGGGGGTGGGGTGAAGAGACGGGCAACATTTCAGACTAGACCTTGCGGATAAACCTAAACTATGACCATTTAAAAGACAATTACTCAGCAGTTTCTTCAAAGAGGGATATACAGTATTCTGGACGAGGTGGTTCTAAGTTTGCCAAGGTTTTACGTGTGAACATTCACAGCACCATTGTAACCCAGACTAACAAGAAATGAAAACATCCTAAGACGATAAAAAACAATGTTTTCATCTGCTTGTTACCTATATGTCCCTGAGCGCCCTTCCTAGCCGCTACTTGCTTCTGTCTCATAGACTCTCTGATTCGTTCTACTTCCTTCTGGTATCGGGCCCGGTCCCTCTGCGCTCCTTCCTTAGCCTCCTTCAGCGCCTGCTCCAATGCTTTCACCCGCTCTTGCGTTGCTCGCAGGCGCTTCTCTAGCTTGGGCAGTTCACACCTAAGGTCGGCATTATCTCTAACGAGCTGTGAAACAGACAAAACAATTAAAAGGATTAAAATCAAAACAGAAGGCACTTATCTTAATTACCACTGAGTCGCCACACGGACTGCAAGAAAGGGATTAGGACAGCATCAGTCCAATACTGTTAACAACATTAACTCAGGTACGTGACCAATATTGATTCTATATAAAAACTTTGTGCTGCACCAGTTTTCTCAAACATCTGTAATTCGGTTGCGTTACACTGAACCTCGTAGCTTTTCATTCACGCAAAGACTTCGTTTAACTTTGACTCAAAAGTGAAATTTCGCTAATCGCATGTTTTAAAGAAGGCATTAAAGAAACCATTCCCAATTCGGACCAAAAAGACATCGAGAAAGCTGGTACTTTCAACCAAAAACTATAAAAAGGTGTTTCTGCCGTTAACTTTCTCTAAGGGTAGTCTCGCTTATTTTTCTCGTCCAAGGAATAATTTCACTCAGTGATATGAAACTTCATTTTATTAACAACTTACAACCCATATTCAGTTAAATACAAAACCAATGTTTAAAAAATTCATTTAAATATTCTTGAAGGCTAAATTTCGCCCACCGTTCGTGGTTAAAAGTCCACCTAAATTTCTACATTTTAATACCAATATGTGAATGTACTGGAACGTCTTTAACCCACTCAATACAACTCTCTAATTCAATTTCACAGGAAAATGTAAGTATTAACCGTCGACATATTGTTACAAAAACAATCTGTATTATCACTCGACGGTAAGATTAATTGATGTTGCACTCTTTCCTGCATAAAATCTCCACACACAGATGTAGACAACCAATAAAAAGACTTAAATGAGACCCCAGCAAAGAGAAGACAAATTCAAAGAATTCGGAACGCGTAAAGAAAGGATTTCTCTGTTAGAAATTTTTAGATAGAGTATTTTCGTAAAACCAAAATTACCAAAAAAAGGAAAGACAAAAAATCGAAATAATTTCCCATGATAACTAATATGCAAGTGAGAGAACGTTGATTTGTTGCTTCAAAAGCTTCCCTTTCTTCAAGGCCTGTAGCTGTTTGGAATAAAACATTTATGAGATTAAAAACCTTTTTACTTTATACAATACAAATTTTGAGAAAGAAAATAAGACAGTTACTCGAGTTTCACACACTAAGCGATCATCGGACTAATAATCGCTTCGTGCGTGAAATTTCTTTAACTGTTTGTTATTCTCTCAAAATTTATATTTTCGCTCTGCATGTGGTTGCGTCGAGCACTCCTCAGACCACGCAAAGCAACATATATATTGTTTCTTTGTTTACCTTGTATAATATCAAAACAAGGTACAATTGTAAGAGTGTAGTATTTAGTAAGGATAAATAGGCAATATAAAACAACTGACTGACAAAAAGAACCGGTTTCTTTCCGTTTTGTCTTATTTTCAAATTTACGCGATAGTCTTGTTGATTTACTGGGAAATTTTTCGTGCAAAACGGCGAGTATGAGCTAAAGCAATTTTTAAAAAGCCCAGGCATCTGATCTTGTCGCATTTTTAAAGCCAGTTATCAACTAATTTGTTTAGATAGAGTTCACTGTCCAAACGATTTTTAAAACAGTAAGTATATGCAGCGAATTAAAATTGAATGGTAGAGTGAATTTGGTGGCAGTTTTTTCTTTCTTTTTCTATTTTAAGTCAACTCTATAATATTTGTGAAAAATTCATTCACTAAGGAGGTCCGGGATAGCATCAGAGAAGCTTACACGATTTTGTAAGGTACAAAAATTTGTCCTGCATTTAGCACTTGAGAGAAGTTAAAACTAAAAAAAAACTAAGACAATCAGACTACAGCACACTCAACAAGTGGAGAAAATAATTTGAAAAGGACTTTAAGTATAATTTTTACAAAATTTGAAAAGAACTATCTCAACTGAAATCGGAACAGCAAAAAATTAAGATATAATTTAAAACCACTTACTTGTTTATGGACCTTCGTTAGCTGGTCCAAATTATTCTCTAAAAAAGCAATCTTTTGTTTTTGTGCCTGGCTTCCTCCTTCCTCTTCTGTATCAGTGTCCACATTGGTCTGGAAAAGCAAACAAACAAACAAAACAAACAAACAGACAGTCAACTAATTGCGTATTTACAAGAGACAACACGCGTGTTGAGCCCGTGTACGTGCATGCAGAGGAAACTTCACCGCCGTTCCTATCTTTGCTTCTACACACAGTGATTTTGGTACAAAAAGTTATGGTGAGTCCTGGGAATCATCTTGCGAAAAATCACGAGTCCCTGTTCAAAAAGACATGTCGTCATGCTTAGGCCTTTATGTAACCAGACAGTTAATCTGGAGACAGACGCCAAAACTCTTTATTACAGTTTACTGAAATTAAAATATAGTCCTTCTATATATTTAAAGCACAAAATAGACTAAAATAAATATGAATCTTTAAACAACAGCCACCGAAATCACACGAACAGGATATTCTATTAAAAAATCTTCGCAGGACGCAGAGGTAACAAAATCACTACACACAACTGTCAAAGTGTGCAAATGCATACAAACGCGATCGTTGTCGGGGAGTTTTATTAGAAATCTTTAGATTTGAGGACGAGGACAACCACGAAGAAGAGACTTAGTTTTAAGTTTTTTTTCGCGTATTCTAAAAAAAAAATTAAAGACACCTTCTTCACCAGAAACGTTAGCACGATTATTTTTATTGAAGGAGGTTAATCTCTCTACCGAGCCGGAGCGCAAAATGATAAGAAGTAATTTCTAACATTTGATAACTGGGCTCTTATGAACAGACTCTTAAAGCACTCGCTTGGACAAAGTTTAAGAAAGAAAAAGGTAGAAGCTGTGACCATTCTCTTAGAAAACCAGTCTGTGGAAAACGGGAAGTTAATTCGTCTGATGCAGTTAAGGATGACAAACGATAAATGTGACTTACCACTTTTAAACGAGCTTGTAAATCTTTAACAAACAACTGCCGAAGTCGGTACAGTGTCGCGAGTTCTTTATGCTGAAATTAAAATCACAAACATCGTCTAAGTTAAGAAAGAAATATAGTGACTACTTTTGTGTGAGAAAATGAAATAAAGCAAGCACCCTAGAGATGTCAGCTGTCTCCTAATTTAGTAATCAAGTTATTAGTTCAGCCCACTTGCAGCAGTGAAAGTGTCGGAGAACAGTGGTTCTGCTAGTGAACTTGGAACTGGATTTACGTAGAAAGTACAAGAAAAAGATAATAGAAATCGTTAGGGACACTGTTCAACAAATCGATCACTATTGCCGTTGTCCACAATCTTATGGAACACTGAAATGTCGGCATCCAAATGTTCAAAGTTCAACTGCAACCAACAGACGCACGAGCCGCACGAACCGCAAGGGAGTGGTATTAACAGCAAACTATTCCAGGCATTGAGATACATACGACAGTCTCTTCAAGGCCTTTCAGATCCTTCTTTGCTTGCTCTCTCTTCTCAGCTTGTACACTAAACGAAAAAAAAAATATAAACAGGATAAGGCGAAATTGTTATACTAGCGATTAACAAGTAACCATGTCTACGCGTAGACAAAAAAGGTAAAGGCATTTCTGTCCAGTGATTTAATTCATAATGAGATAAGAAGTATTTTACCACAGACGAAAATAAAGTCGGACAAAAGAGAAATGTAACGACTTACTTCAAGTCAGCCAATCTGACTGATTTCTCCTCAAGTTCCCTCTTGAGGGCCTGATTCTCCATCTGAACAAAGAAAACGAATTGAAATTTAAGAACATGATCTCAAACAAAAAAAGCGCATTATCATAGAACTAATCGTAACACATAAAAAAAGATAGACAGCAAAATATTGAATGCTTTCGTCTGTGGATAGTAAATGACATGATAACATGAAGCACTAACCATGAGGTGGTCCCTCTCTAAAGCTTGCTTTTGATTGGTCCTGAAGGATAAAAAGAATGTTGGGTTAACAGGAAAAAAATTTTAGGTTATGAAATATCACTGCAGAGATATTAAAATGTCTCTAACAAAAAGTGAGGACACCCTGTTACCACCAAGATGAAGGTTGTTCCTAACATATTCTCCACACCAATCTGCATTGAGAGAATTCGTTAAAAGATCGAAGAATTTACTCTTTGGCGATCTTTTTATTTTTTCGGGTAACTTTTCTACTTGATTTTCTCAATCGAGTAATATATATATTTTCCCAGCACATGCTCTATTCTGTGAACAGGGATACACTATTGAGTACGAAAGAAAAAGCTTGTTTAAAAGTTTGCTAATCCAGATGTCAAGCAAAGGTCCCCATAACAGGCATGTTTTGTAATGCCTTTTGGTGACGTATCTCGGACCACGTGACCTCAAAAGCATCGGTCGCGCGCAATAATGAGGCCTACGGACTAGGCAAATTTGCATCCAATCACAATCCATGGTCCTGAGAAAAGCTAGCTCACACGACCAAATAAACCGTCGTTGTGTTATTATCAAAGTAAAATCAAATCGCTTACTCGCCGTTAAGAAAGTTCAGTAAAACGTTCCAACGGCGGGAAGCGAAGAGAGGGAGCTGTATTCGCATGCTATTACAAAAACAACAGTGTAAATATGAAAAGGTTATCTGGGACAATCTTACTCCTTCATGGACGCAATAACAGCATGCTGTGATTCAATCTCGTCTCTAAGAGCTGAAAGCTGTTTCTGGTGGGCCTCTCTATGGCTGATCATTTGTTTCTCTAGTGCAGACTGCAAAAAATGCGAGTGAACAACGATTAATTTCTTCTTACGATATCATACATATTGGTTGCTATTATACTGTGTCTTAAAGAAATTTGATCGCTTCTATAAGCGATAAATTTATCGTGGGACAAAACCAAGGAAATGGCATACCGTAAATCCTCTATTAAGCCCCCTTATTTCTTTCAAGCTCATTATTTGAGGGGGCAGGGGGGGGGGGGG
>CALNXI010003466.1:17638-34054 GCA_942486025.1 Porites evermanni | reverse complement strand
GGAATTAATATTATCCAAAGGAAGTTGTAAATGCAGAAATACATATATACATAGATATGTATAAAATGACACTGACATGAATAAATGAGCCTTGTGAATGAATCTTTCACCCGCTCTCGACTTGACCTGTTTTGTGTAATGGCGGAGGTCTCTTCCGTTAACAAGTAGGCCATATATCCGTCGCTTATTTCTCTTTTTCTCGCCACCAATATCTGTTTTTATTTCCTTTTTACAGAATTGTAGTGATCTGGCTTTCGTACTCGGTTTCAATGTGAAGTTTGGGCCAACATTTTGCCGCTTTTCTCGAGCCATAGCCCACCTGTCAAGCTTCTGATGCTTCGGAAACCTACAAAATCATCCTGTTCCCTTGAAGATATACGCGTTCCTTTTGATTGCAAACAGAAAATCACTACCAAACATTAAAGGCAGAAGACATCCCACGTAATTGTACTTAAAAAGAAGTCCGTACAAAGTTATTTTTGGTGGAATCCGTGCTAAACACTCTGCAAGTTCACTGAAAGTCTTCATTTGCAATTTTTGTTTATCCTCCAACGCCCCGCTTTCATGACTAGGCACCAGTTTTTTCCCGCGTGTCCGCCATTTGTGAATACGGTGTATAGTTCGCTGAAGAATTCTATATTCTAGGACCTTGAAACAGGATCGAAAATTTCTCAATATTTGTTCTACAAGTATGATGTCGGTAAAAGTCAGGGTATCTAGTCGAATATTAATGAATCTGATATCCAGCACCATTGCGATATAACTACATGAAAGAACTTTTGGACAGAATAGATAACAAATAAGTCAAGAATTTTCAAATTTGCAAAAAGAGGTTTACGTGAAGCCTTGTAGTCAGCCTTAGAGATCGCCCAGACTACTTTTTTCTGTAGCAGGTAGATTTGTTGCAGGCTAATGACATACGTAGAGGCCCCAATTAAATTGTAGACAGTAGGTAAAATATGGATAAATAAGCGCATAATATAGTGTAAGAAGAGATTTTGAGGGTAACTGGTAATACATTTAGCTTTGTAAAGTAACCCGACTGATTTAGAAATCTTAACCATCTTTCATAAGGTTGTCAATTCTGGGTGTTGACTGAATCCATGTAGGCACTAAGAAATATCTTCAAAGATGACTCTTGCACTAGTATAAGGGGCATTTGGATCCCGGGGGTACTTCCTTATAAGAGGCTAAAGGGGATGTGCCGCTGGAGGGGGTCACATTTTCACGACTGAATTGACTACTGATGGGGTTGCATTTTCAATGACGTGGATAACAGAGAAAGAGCTAGAGCGAGAGATAAGAACCAAAGGAGACCAATTTCGTTGGAACAAAAACATAAAAGAAATAAGCGTTGACAGGCTAAACACGACTCATAAGCTCGTGATAATGTGAAACGTGACCTTGAGAGTCTGCTTGAACAGTGGTTCCCTTTCTTTTTCTCTCTCTCGCGAAGGTTACTAGCACTACAAATTGCATGACTTGTAGCATTCTAAACTTTGACTGAGAAAATCTTGTTTTCGCCGCGCTAAGTCTTATATTAAGAGGTCATGAAATAAGTTTGTTACATGCATACTGAGTAATCATTTCCTGTGGTTATGCTTCTGTAGGTGTCCCTGATAGAATTTGATTTCAGATGCAGTTGTAAAGTGTTTTATATTCTTTGACCTCTGTTTATTACGGCTGAAAAAAGATTTTAGTTTTTTTGGATTTCTCCGAAATGACTGTATCTGATTAACTACATGCATGCATGCAAGTTTCTTTGTCCGTGAATGTGATTATTTCCTGCCATATCAGTATGACTCTGAGCCCAGCTCTATAGTGTGGTTTGCAGGATTTTGAATTTCCACGGATAGTGCGATCTTCAGATTTGAGTTGTACACTGTAGCTTAAACTAAGCTACACCAAGTTTGGAGAAATATGTCGTGCGTCAGTGAAGATAATTCTCTTAGCGCTCACACAGTTCATTTAGTTTTTCTTAACATAAGTGAGTCTTTGAACTGGAGCGCGATGTCTTGTTGTTCCTTCGTAGGTATTTACTTAAGTTTTTTGCTTAACAGTCGTCTATGCGACTGTTATGAATTCTTAAGCAAGACTGCAGTTTCGGAACTATAGCGTTCCTCGTCAGTTGCTACTATGGTAAAGTCTCAACAGAGAGCGAAGCAGACTGTTTAAATACTGGTGGCTAGGATCGAAAATACTAACTTGCCATTGGCTGCTTTGAAAGTGACCAATAGCGTAGGTTTATCTTTGATCCGCGCTGGAGGGGGTCACATTTTCACGACTGAATTGACTACTGATGGGGTTGCATTTTCAATGGAGTTTCCATAATTGGGTAGCACATTTTCTGGTTTTGGGGTAAGAAAGAGTTTCAAAGCGGAGCTCTTGCGCGCGCCAAGCGCGCGCAGCTGAGCACAATTGGTGAGAAAATTTGGTAATCTATGCATCCAAGAAATTTAGGTTCTGAGAAAATCGTCCGTACGGAGTACGTACCTACGTGCACCACCTTATGTAAGCAGGGATGAAATTTTGCATTTCAAGCACCCGCGCGTTTCGGCGGTAAATCGCATAGCTTCCCGGTCTTTTCGAGATAAAAACAACAACAACAAAAGCCGATTCTTTTTTCGACTTAATCTGAATGTCTAAATGACGTGGGTAACAGAGAAAGAGCTAGAGCGAGAGATAAGAACCAAAGGAGACCAATTTCATTGGAACAAAAACATAAAAACTTTTTAGTGGCGGTTAGAAAAAGGAGAAATGCTAGCTGCCACCAAGGTGAAAATGAGCGGCCGCGATAAAAAAAAAGTGAACAGGAACACATACGACATTTTCTCCATAAAACGTGGAGCTAGGAAGTTCCTGGAAGTTTCACGTTGTAGTCCTGCAAAACNTTTCGCCGCGCTAAGTCTTATATTAAGAGGTCATGAAATAAGTTTGTTACATGCATACTGAGTAATCATTTCCTGGGTTTATGCTTCTGTAGGTGTCCCTGATAGAATTTGATTTCAGATGCAGTTGTAAAGTGTTTTATATTCTTTGACCTCTGTTTATTACGGCTGAAAAAAGATTTTAGTTTTTTTGGATTTCTCCGAAATGACTGTATCTGATTAACTACATGCATGCATGCAAGTTTCTTTGTCCGTGAATGTGATTATTTCCTGCCATATCAGTATGACTCTGAGCCCAGCTCTATAGTGTGGTTTGCAGGATTTTGAATTTCCACGGATAGTGCGATCTTCAGATTTGAGTTGTACACTGTAGCTTAAACTAAGCTACACCAAGTTTGGAGAAATATGTCGTGCGTCAGTGAAGATAATTCTCTTAGCGCTCACACAGTTCATTTAGTTTTTCTTAACATAAGTGAGTCTTTGAACTGGAGCGCGATGTCTTGTTGTTCCTTCGTAGGTATTTACTTAAGTTTTTTGCTTAACAGTCGTCTATGCGACTGTTATGAATTCTTAAGCAAGACTGCAGTTTCGGAACTATAGCGTTCCTCGTCAGTTGCTACTATGGTAAAGTCTCAACAGAGAGCGAAGCAGACTGTTTAAATACTGGTGGCTAGGATCGAAAATACTAACTTGCCATTGGCTGCTTTGAAAGTGACCAATAGCGTAGGTTTATCTTTGATCCGCGCTGGAGGGGGTCACATTTTCACGACTGAATTGACTACTGATGGGGTTGCATTTTCAATGGAGTTTCCATAATTGGGTAGCACATTTTCTGGTTTTGGGGTAAGAAAGAGTTTCAAAGCGGAGCTCTTGCGCGCGCCAAGCGCGCGCAGCTGAGCACAATTGGTGAGAAAATTTGGTAATCTATGCATCCAAGAAATTTAGGTTCTGAGAAAATCGTCCGTACGGAGTACGTACCTACGTGCACCACCTTATGTAAGCAGGGATGAAATTTTGCATTTCAAGCACCCGCGCGTTTCGGCGGTAAATCGCATAGCTTCCCGGTCTTTTCGAGATAAAAACAACAACAACAAAAGCCGATTCTTTTTTCGACTTAATCTGAATGTCTAAATGACGTGGGTAACAGAGAAAGAGCTAGAGCGAGAGATAAGAACCAAAGGAGACCAATTTCATTGGAACAAAAACATAAAAACTTTTTAGTGGCGGTTAGAAAAAGGAGAAATGCTAGCTGCCACCAAGGTGAAAATGAGCGGCCGCGATAAAAAAAAAGTGAACAGGAACACATACGACATTTTCTCCATAAAACGTGGAGCTAGGAAGTTCCTGGAAGTTTCACGTTGTAGTCCTGCAAAACAACGGCAAAGAAATGTACAAAAAATCGTGCAAATTTTTTTTTTCTAATTAGAAAAAGAGTGTGCTGCATGTGCAAAGTTTTTTTTGCTAATTAGACCTAGTGATTTTTTTTTTGACTGTTTTCGTTGCCTTTGCCCCTTAGAGTTACACTATTTTATATTTTGTTTAGTAAAATATAGATATTAACGAGAGCTTCGCTTTTGGCCCTGGCTAAATCTATATATTATTTAAGGTTTGCAAACTTGCCAGAATGTTTGTACTGTAGGTGAACAGTAAGGTGTTCTTTATTCAATTAAAAAAATGGGTCAATTCATTTTAGGATGATCTATTTAAAGGATTGATAAGCTAGATACATAACTAGAAAGTAACTAAGTTGGGATCGCGAAAATTACATAATTATTTGTCCAAAAGTGACTGCGATAGGGTCTATAATTGGCCACAGAATAGACTATAATGGGGTAGGGGCTCTGAGAGGTCAGCGGCACATACCCAGCAAAAATTAACCCAAGTACTCCCCGCCCCGCCCCGCCCCCGCCCCCCAACACCCGATATGGATATCGTCCTCCTCAAGATTTCCAAATTTTGATTCCGAGAACGTCTTTGAGCGTGTTGCCGCCATGATTATGCAAATCGAAACCAACTTCCTTTAGATGCTAAATCTGATAAAGCTTTAGCCAAGCCCAAATTGGTTTCCTTTAGGAGTATAATTCCAATTTTTCATTTGCTTCCTTTTCATAGCGGACTGCCTCCCCATGGTAAACGAGCTTCAAGAATGACACGGTGAAATTCAATGGACCGACATTGTTTTTTTTCTGTGATTAAGAAAAACGTGAACAATATGCTTATGAAGCCAATTAAAAGAGGGAAAAACTGCACTAACGTGTTTAGCCTTAGAAAATAGCCGACATTTTGCGACGATGCCTTGACTGGTTTCCCCACGAAGTCAGTAGGGACCTTAAGATCCGAAGACGGCGACGGCAACGAGAACGTCAAAAAAGCAATAGCCAAAACAACAATTTTGCACTTGCATCACGCTTTTTGGTACATTTCTTTCCCGTCACTGCACGACTACGACGTGAGAATGCCTAATTTCACGGTGTACCGAGGAAGAACACAAGCGACTACGAAGTTTCCTCTCTCTTTCTGAACTTGGATATGTTTCTTAGGAATTTAATTCAATTAGGGTGACCCACATTAATGACTTGGAGTAATCGCGACAAAGACTGAAAGAACGCGAATCCACTTTTTCGGCGACGTTTTCTCTGCCGTCGCCGTCCTCGGATCTTAAGGTCCCTATTGACGTCCGAGAAGCGAACGCAGAAACTCCATACTGATCACGTGTCAATTAACAGACTGTGTGAGTAGTGCTTTTGATTGGCTGAAACAAATTTTTCTCTTTGCAGGACAAATCAGAAGCAGTAAATGACCCAGATCGGGGAAGTGACAAGTCATCAGTGTCGGATATTTGCAGGAAACAATTGTTCAATTATTATCCCAGAATCAACATAGTCAAAATACGCATTTTGACACAACACAAACAAATTAATTCATTGGGTTAATTACAATCATTATACTACTACATGAGAAATTTCTGCTATCTGATTGACTTAGAGCAGTGGTATTTTGGCTCAATTTGAAATACCTGCATGTGAAAATTACAAACCTTTTGCGGGTAGTAGTATAAACAAATAATAGTATGATTTGTACGTGATATTTGGCATAAATACCACTCGTGGTATTTATACCAAATATCACTACAAATTATGTTATTACCTATTCTTATTGAATAAAAAATAAAATAATTACAATGTATTATATGTAACTGACTACACTAAAGTATAACCACAGGTTCCTTAATATCACGAGTGAGAATCATTATGTCATCATTATGTAATGATTTACGTACTAATTTGTTATCAAATCATGCTGATGACACTTGATTGACCGTAGTAATCATTGCATTGCATTATCATTGTTATAAATTGTAATTTTATGTTAAAGCTTTTGCAATACTGTAACTTCATAATTATAGTCTTTCAAGTAAAGCTTATGTTGTTGTTGTGTTGAAACGCTGTTGCATCCGTAACAAAACTAGCGTTTTTATAGGGATTTTAGAGATAACTATTTAACAGTTGCATTTTCCTGCTATTTCTGTTCCCTAAATAACGATCGCTAAAATTCTTATACAAACTCCTTACATATTTCTGTTACGCAACAACGATTGTCATTCGCGAGTTGCCGGTACCTTTGGTACAATATTAAAAATATATCAAACAGTGAATGTAGAGCGTGTCTAAGTGGACAGCTTAAATTCAAATACATATCCTTGCCTATAGAGTTTTTGCTAAAAACTCGTAACAGCCGTGCATATCATTTAGAAAGAAACATGACCTGGCTGGACAGCCTTGATTAATGATATAATTCTCTTTACCATTACACTGGTATGACCAGCCAGTTTTGGCTAATTATGTTCCCCTTTTTAGGTTGGCAAAACGTGAGAGAGGCCCTTTACGGCAAAGTGTCTCAACTAATTTTGTCGCGAATTGTAGTGAATGAAACCAACGTCAGAATTATCTAGCGTTATCTTCTACAATAAAAAGATCTAAATGCATTTAGAATCGGGATAAACATTGAAAAGGGACCAAAAGGCTGACAGGTCTAAAAAAAACATGCCTTATAGAAAGCGTTACCGGGTGACTGACTGACTGTAATTTGTCATGGACAAAAGTGGCCTCATATCTTCACTTTGTTTAAATTTACTGTAACACCACCTGAAACAAGCGCGAAGAAAGCGGATCACCAGCGATAAAGCAGCACCAATTACAAATACACTAATAATAGCAGGTACTGCGCATAGAATGACGGTTTCCAATACTTCACAGAAATACCACGAGAACTTAAAATGATCGGTTAATGGAACAGCCAAAGATACAAAGGAGGCAAAAAACATGTTTACCATCCCCAAGAGGACAAGAGACAGCAACGAAATGGTTTCAACTCTGTTGGCAGTGATATCCCGAAACGGCTGAGTCATGGAATGATGTTGGAGAAACAAAACACAAAGGAAACTCATGATGAATAGACGGAGCATTGGATCATTGACAAATGTTTTCAACAAAATGAGAATAAGCCGGCGTCCGATCATAACACTTTCCCAGCCCAAAGAGAGAGTTCCACCATTCGCAGGCTTCTTGAAACAGCCAAAAAGTGTCGTCTCCACAGATCTCTGGGACATTTGCCCTGTGGCTGTGTCTGTTTGGGCCGCATTTCGTTTTACACAAAGCAAAAACAGGAATAGCCAGTAAAGAAGAAATGGAAATGGAAAACAGCAAGCCAATAGAAATTTCGCCACAGATAGGCTTCCGTTGTGCAACTTATAACAACCCCAAAGTAAGACAAAAACAAACGGCATAACAAAAGCCACGACAAAAGCAATCAGAATATATTGCCACAACTGAAAACAGACAACGTTTCCATCCAAAAACAAGCGTTTCTCTGAGCCGATTGGCACACAACGTAAGAGGTTAAAACTCACAGAAGCAAGCGTTTTGTATCCTAGCAACATTGTCTGTAAAATGCCAGCCATATAAGGAGAAAAAGTTGGGGCCTCTTTTCTTCGACACCTTTGAGCTCCTCTGTGCAAACAATACAAGACACCTATCATTAGACATGTTCCAAATACGTCAGAAGCCGAAAATAACTGCTTCGTTACTACTGTGAGGCCTGGAAAGGGACAGATCAGTCCATTTGATGAAAACGATTGTCGAAAGTTGAACACTCCAACAAGAATGTTCTTTACTTTACCCTCCGCAAAACGCCGTGATGTGTTTGAGGCAAGGAGAAGGTCCGCAGCCTGATAAAAATAGAAGATTATTTTAACATAACCTCCGTCGCTGTTACTTTCCTCGTCTGCCGTATCGTTGGTTTTAAAC
Source organism: Porites evermanni (assembly GCA_942486025.1). Classification (NCBI taxonomy): domain Eukaryota; kingdom Metazoa; phylum Cnidaria; class Anthozoa; order Scleractinia; family Poritidae; genus Porites; species Porites evermanni. Next base: position 25,860 of record CALNXI010003466.1, on the reverse strand, counting down.
CACTTGATTTGACGCATAATCCAAGGTATTATAGGAGGTTTAAATGTCAGGTAAAATGCCATTAGCGATACGTAGACTAACGCCACAGGCAAAAACCAATAGTCATTGCACTCATCTGAGGGCCTGCAAGCTTCAGAGTAAAGTGTCTCCGAGTAAGCATCATTGCAGTGTCCACATAATTTGCCAGTACGGTTACCCTGGCAACCGTTGTATTTGGGAAACTCTGTTTCGTTAGGAGGACTACAATAACCAACCGGACACAACGTAAATTTAAGAGTCGGTGGAGTAATATTCTCTTTAAAACCCCAAAAGTTTGGTTTGGAGATTATATTTTGGGAACAGTTAGCTCCAAATGGGCATGGAAGACACTGAAATCCTGGTACCACATGAGATCCAACAGCACGACCACTCTGTAGACTGTAGGAATTGTCTGCACAGGCTGAACAGCTAAACTGCCAAATAAAAGTGGCTTTAGGAGGAATACCCATAGTAAAACTGAGAATTTCAATCTGACTCCCAATAGGACAGTTAAGAATAGTCGAGTTGTCTTTTCCAAAATCCATGACAGTCACGTTGGTGACCAGCAGTAGAACACCATTACTGTAATATGGTGTAGATTCCATTGTTGTGTTAAATATTTTTAATTCCTCCAAGCTGTCTGCGAGTATAAATAAGGCTTTTTTGTAACTAAATTCTAACCACCTTAACTCTGCTACAGTTTGCTTAAAAACACTATCTTGCACATGTATATCAACACCTTTTACATCATAGCCTGCGTACAAAAACCCACCTTGGACTGCTGCAAAGTTGTCTACAGCATAGCAGTTTTTAAATGTTGCCCCACTTTTTCTCAAAATAACAGCACCACCCCAAACGCATGTATTTCTATAAAAAGTTGTTTCTTCAAACAGCACATGAGTTCCAAAGAGGAGAGCGGCCCCTCCTTCGCCAGTTTCTGTTTTGTCCATATGACCTGCATTGTTCTCCACGAATTGACATTTCTTTATTGTTATATTATCACATGATTCTGATGCATAGAGAGCACCTCCATACGTTCCAGAACAATTGCTGAATGTGGAGTTAAAGATGACAACGGACATAGCAGTAACAGATAGAGCGCCTCCATATCCATCACGTAAAGCTGTAACTTTATTGCCCACGAAAAGAGAATCCTTGACAATGAGTGATCTTACTGAAACTGACAATGCGCCACCTACATTACTCGCTGTATTGTTTGAGAATCGACACTTTTCTATTGTAAGAAAGCAATCGCCTTCAATAGAGGCAGCTCCTCCCCATCCGATTCCAGGATGAATAAACGCCCCATTCGATTCCATAATCACATTTCCAAAAATAATGACACTTTGATTGGATACCGTTATTGAGACGGGAGTAGAAAACGAACCCAAACCTCTATTGCGTAAAAACATGCAGTTTTGTATCTTGACGTAGCTCCATTTAATCGAATTGCTGTTTGCTGTCGATTTAGGTAAATATGATTCAACCCATATGAGTAGAGCGCGAAAATTGGAAATAAAATTACTATTACTAATGTTTATTTTAGTTTGTGTTTTATAAATCACATCCAAAGAACCACCAGTAGAAGAAATAGCCTTAGTCCCGCATCCTACAAAGCGACAGCTCTCCACCGTCAATACCAAGTCGTTGCCAGACGTTTTGTTCCGTGGGTCAAGAGTGGTGTTTATTAAAACTCCACTTCCAAAACCAGTAGAAGTTTTACAGTTGGTAAAAGTTAAATGCCGCAGTACTACTGAGGCCTTAACAGCCTTGATATATAAAGCACCGCCTCCCTTAACTGCTGTGTTGTTTGTAAAATTATTCTGGTTAAGGGTGACAACATCAATAGTGGTACAGTCAATGCTGATTGCTCCACCTACAACAGCAGATGTGTTTACAAACGATGATTTTGATACGTTCAACTTGCATAAGTTACTTCCTTGCAAAGAGATGACTCCGCCATTAGTGCGTCCTCTGTGACCACAAAAAGTCGAGTTATAGATGTGAAAAGAAATATCCTCTGCACTTGCGCTGAGTACTTTTGCATAATCACTGCTAAACGTGCTCGAACTTATAGAAATATTTACATCGGTACTACGAACGATGCACAATACACTATCATCCATCAAATCTTCTCTCATTGATGAAATACCATTGTCAAAGAAAGTCACAGTTTTGAATTGAATGTATTGGCTGCCATTGTTGATCCCTAAGAAAATAATACCTTGTGGTAAAATAAATTTGTTGCCAAAAAAAGTTGTATTTTCCAGAGTGATATTACAGCTTACAGACTGGCCACTGTTCTGTGATTCCGTAAACGAAATACATCTGCCCACATCATTCACGACATTGCCATATAACAAAGAAGAATTTGTCATCCTGAAGATTACTTGAATGTTCTTTGAATGTTTCGTTGTACTGTTCACCACGACTGAGATGCACCCACTGTTATTATAAAAAATTGAATTTGTAACCAGAATGTTTAAGGATAACCTAGCACGGATGTTGATCACCACACCCTGGTTGCTGCCTGTAAATCTACAACCGTCAATATGAACAGAAGAATCTTGGACCATGATAGCGCTTTGACTTACAAGTAACGTTGATAAAGTTACATTCATTTGCTGCTCGTTATTAGAACCGTTGAACTGCAAACCTGCTCCTTTATTGCATTGTATGTGAGGCATGAAACTGCCATATCCTATAATAGACAAACTCTTATTGATCTGAACTCCTGAAAGCTCTGGTGATCTTGATTGACAGTTGTAAGGATCCTTGTCAGTGTTATTGCCATCCAAGAGAATGTGATCCCCGCTTGACGCTAACTCAACAGCCCGTGAAATGGTTTTACAAGGTTTTGACTGATCACATGACCATGTGTCGTTACCCAAAGCTCGCGAAATGAAGAGGTACTTTCCCTCTGTGACTGTTCCTACAAAAAGGAGAGAGAATAGCAAGATATTGTTGTTAGATCATAAAAATACCTCTAAATTGCAAAACGATGCGAGGTAGGAAGTGAAATAAGAAACCAGAGAAATTTGCAGCCGATTAGAACAAATGTAAGGCTTTTAAGAGTTTATAGTTGTCTCCAGTTCCCTCACCCCCATTGTCTAAGATGGTGTCGCAACGTCTTAGTGACTCAGATCAGGAGCCTATGACTAGGAGCCTTTATCTCCCATACAAGCCCTTGAAGTAAACCCTTTCCTGAGTAGATTTATTAATAGTCAAGAACTATTCCCAGAGGAGGCTTCACATGTCGACAATGAAAGGAACCAATTACAACAAAGTAGTGACAGAGCTATTGTTCTACATCAAACAACACATGCACAGGAAATACAGTGATGACAGGCCAAACACAATCATAAGCTCGCGAATTATGACCTTATCGTTTTGCTCTAGAACATCCCTCAGAGGTTTTCTAGATTTTTTTTCTAGGGAGTAGATTATACTGTGGAGAATTTTAAACTCTAACTGTGAAAATCTTAATTTTGGCTGCTTGTCTCACATTAAGATCTAGGGGCTATGAAGCTGGCCATACACGTTGATTAATTATTTCTTGCAGTTTATTGTCTGTAGCTCTATCAGGATTCGGTTTTCTGTGGCCAATGTTAAAAGCGCTAAGGTATTTATTTGAATGCATTACCCGCTATACAGTAAAACCCCGTTAATGCGGTCACCAATGGGCCAAAACAAATTGGCCGTATAAACGGGTAACCGTATTAACGAGGTTTTTTTTTTGCAAGAAAATGTACGGCCGTTTTGCCAGGCAGCCAAAGAAAAGTAGCCGCAATAACGAGGTGACCGTATTACCGAGGTGGCCGTAAGGCGGGGTTTCAGTGTGGCTGTTTTGTCCGTCAGTGTGATGATTCCCTGCTATGGTTTGTAACGCTGGGCCCATCTATTGTTTTCTCACGTAAAGGGATCTACAGGTGCGAATTGTAGCTTAAAATGAAGCTACACTAACTGCTAGGAATTGTCTCGTTAGTCATTCAAAATTGTTCTTTAGGCGCAGACACAGTCCATTTTGTTTTTCTTGAGATTAATGGGCGTTTGGACTAGAGCGCGTTGTCATAATCCTCCGTTGAGAGTAGCTTCACAGTCGATCAACTGTTCTGTTCAGTTCAACTTTTTACGTGCCATTATTTATCAGGTAACACTCATGGTAATACAAGTTGTAAAGGAAGGCTCTAGTTTTGAAACAAACCATTCCTCGTTAGTTGCTTTCATGGTCATCGCTTTCACACGCGGTGCTTGAGCTGGCGAAATCCACTGCATGATCCACGTTGATGGCCAAAATGTACGTCTTCTGCGCTGACCATCGAAACGTTCCAACTCGTCCAGAACGTTTAATCGTGGCTACTTTTTAAAGTGCTTACATGGGGAATACATGACAAAAAATCACAACCACTCTCAAAGATAACCTTTCAGCATTCAGTGATCTTCAGTTCGCTACTCTCGTGCTGTATCCCTTCGCTTCATGCTCAGCCTGGTAATTCATTACGTTAAGTTTCATGACACCCAGATCCCAGCGGCTGTAAAAAATCGGGAAAATGGACGTATAGTGAAAAAGGAAAACGGTCGAAGGACAGGTTCCTGATTTGGCCTTCGTCCACCTTTATTTTCTTCAGGGTGACATGCGAAACTCGCGGAAATATGACACTTTTCGCGGGAAACAAGTCGTTCTACTTATGAATCTCCTCGAGAAAGGGTTAATTCAAGAAATCATTCAGTGGAAATAGAGGCTCCTGATCATGGGCTCCTGCTCAGAGACATTACTGATTAGAGAGCTTAAGAAACGACGCCGACGCTTAAAAAGTGAAGTTGCGCTGTTTCAAACTTTACCTCGACTATTCCATCTCCTTCTGTTCGTTAAATGTTAGCAATATTTTCTGGAATTGAATTCTAAAGACTGTATCGAATTTCAGGAAAACAAAAACAAAGTCCTCGACAAAACGTGAAATTTGGCATTTTCACGTCGTAGTCGTGTTGTTTTTTTGCCAATCTAAATCTATTGCATTTTTGCCGTTCTCACTGACGTCGCCGTCATCGTTGCTTAAGTTTCCTATTGCCTCTATGTGAGCAGAACTAATGTAACCGAATCATGATGTCTCAACCTCGTCCCCAGGGCTTTTGCCTCAGAAAAAAGGAACGCCCTGGGGACAAGATTATAGTGGCCCCATTCACAAGACGTTAAGAGAATCACAGTTACTTATTAAAGTAAATCTATGAGTAATTTAAATTGCATAGGGAAAGAAGTAAAATGAGCCAGGTTGGATCAAGTTTTTGTATTAAATGGAAAGAAAACTGATGGATATCATGTATAAAAAAAGAAAAGAACAAACAAATTGAAATGACAAATTGTAAATTTCTCTAAAAGTAAAAACTGAAAGAAATTGTGTAAAAGTACGAGTAGCAGCTTCTTACTTGTCTAAACTATGTTTGTATGACAAATGAAATAGAAAAAAGTAATCTGCGTTCAGTTTTTCGACGGCCGGTTAATTCGGAATTCTTTCTTTTGTTCAAAAGCATTTTCTCGGATAATTTTCTCCGCTAATTTTTGGAGCATCCAATCATCAAATTTTAGACCAAAAGAATAAGACTGACTTTCCTTTAAGCTTTCAAACTTGAATTAAAATTTATTATGAACCCTGGGTTAACCATCTTAACCCACCTATGATTAAGCGACTCAGGTTTTTTTTTTCAATTTTTAGGTCATTTTGCAGGTCATTTTCACATTTTGTCATCTGACCTAAGGAAAAACATAAATTGGTGAGGTGTTTTTGCGCCTTTTTTACCCCTTGGACAAACCCACAATGTTTTCCCTCCCTGACACGGTCATTCGAATAAAATTAATGACCAACTGTAACAAAGCTACTCTTTTAAGGATAACATAGTATCAGATACAATAAAGAGCCAAACGAGCGAAGAGCCAAGTACGCCGCGGATTTTTTTTTTCACTGCACTCAGCGGTTTGTTTACAAAAGGAAACACTCCAGGTATCAAAGTAAGCGCACATTTTGCCCTTGGCAGGCAGTGTGTTTTACACTGAATGAACTGTAGCCTGAAATTCATCCGATTACTTCGAGTCGTTTTCTCCTCTCAACAACGTCTGAATCGACCGGCCGTTAATGCCGTCCAGTGACGTCACTCACTACCCGAAAACCGGGTAGTGATTTTGATTGGTTGATTGTCTAAACATNAATTCGGAATTCTTTCTTTTGTTCAAAAGCATTTTCTCGGATAATTTTCTCCGCTAATTTTTGGAGCATCCAATCATCAAATTTTAGACCAAAAGAATAAGACTGACTTTCCTTTAAGCTTTCAAACTTGAATTAAAATTTATTATGAACCCTGGGTTAACCATCTTAACCCACCTATGATTAAGCGACTCAGGTTTTTTTTTTCAATTTTTAGGTCATTTTGCAGGTCATTTTCACATTTTGTCATCTGACCTAAGGAAAAACATAAATTGGTGAGGTGTTTTTGCGCCTTTTTTACCCCTTGGACAAACCCACAATGTTTTCCCTCCCTGACACGGTCATTCGAATAAAATTAATGACCAACTGTAACAAAGCTACTCTTTTAAGGATAACATAGTATCAGATACAATAAAGAGCCAAACGAGCGAAGAGCCAAGTACGCCGCGGATTTTTTTTTTCACTGCACTCAGCGGTTTGTTTACAAAAGGAAACACTCCAGGTATCAAAGTAAGCGCACATTTTGCCCTTGGCAGGCAGTGTGTTTTACACTGAATGAACTGTAGCCTGAAATTCATCCGATTACTTCGAGTCGTTTTCTCCTCTCAACAACGTCTGAATCGACCGGCCGTTAATGCCGTCCAGTGACGTCACTCACTACCCGAAAACCGGGTAGTGATTTTGATTGGTTGATTGTCTAAACATTCGCATAATTATGTATAATTATGAAAAATTTTAGCGGGATTGTCGCTTGATATTCAGCGGATCGCATCCCTGGCATTCTTTCGTTTAGTTCATGCATTTCGATAAGCTTAATCTTTATCTTAAACAGCAAAATTGTCCTTGTCTTCGAAACTGAAATGCTAAATTGAACTGCGAATGAAGAATCATTGCGGAGGGTCGGTAGGTTTTTCATTTAGAGCCGCTTTGTGGTTTCGGCGGCTGGTGATTTTGTTTTCGCGAAGTTTTCTGAGATCAATGTTATAATTCGATCTTCTTGCTATTTTTACCGTTAAGTGTAATGATTCTGTTAGCTATTCTTTCTTGTCTCCTTGTTTTTTTCCTTCGTTAAGGACCAAATGGCTTCTTTTCAATTAAAGCAAATCATTGTGTTTTTGAACTATAAAGTGTTCCGTGTGTCTGTTTATTTCATCGTGTGATTGCGACCGAGTTTGATTATAGAATTTAGTAAAACCGGTTCAGAGTTGTACTGTATGCAGTTGATAGTTTGAACGTTAAACATGAATTACAATCGAAAAAAATGAAGCAGTTCTGTATCATGCAGACATTTCCAAACGATATTTCTCGGTTTGCCACTTGAAAATCGTGTTTTACTTTTTGCATGAATTACAGCAAAAGATCAAGGACAGGTCAAGGAGTAGTGACGTCACTGGACGGCATTAACGGCTGTTCGATTCAGACGTTACTGAGGGAGTAATAACGACTCGAAGTAATCGGATGAAATTCAGGCTAAATGAACTGCCAATAATCCATGTAGATAGCACATTCCCCTGGATCAGAACAGATCTTACCAAATTACAATATATGCTTACAACAAATTGTGCAGTTGAAACAGTTTTCAACGAAGAATTTTACTAGCCTGAACTTCATCCGATTACTTCGAGTCGTTATTACTCTCTCAGAGGGAGTAATAACAACTCGAAGTAATCGGATGAAATTCAGGCTAGAATTTTACCAGTTTTCGCAAATCAGATCACTCGCCAGAATGATTCACGCAAGAAGACCATTTTCCTCTTAATTTGCAAATGGGTCCTGAAGACCAGAAATCAGCTTTGCTATAAACCCTAATCATGTAGGTGTACGAATAAATTTTTCAAATAGTCGTTTGCAGTATTGGGGTGTAAGGGAGCATTCATAATTTACCTAGAGGGTGGGCTATGATGATTTTGAGGGAGGGGGGGTCACTCTTTTTCCCTACTATGATTTAGGGGGGCTGTGAAAAATTTCCAACGAAAATTACATCGAGCATAAGGGGGGGGGGGGGGG
>CALNXI010003466.1:0-16267 GCA_942486025.1 Porites evermanni | reverse complement strand
TTATCTATCGGCGAGTGACTCGATCGGGGAATGGCTTCGCGATCATGAAGAAACAACACTTGTCTTCTTTCGTAGCTGGTCAAGGTACTTTAGTTCGATGTGTTTTCATGTGTTTTTCGACAAACTTTCAAACAAACTCTTGTGGCTTTTTTGTTTGTTTTTGCCTTTTTTTCTTTCGATGAAATTGCATTTCTAGTATTCTAAGAAATGAATTAAAACGATTTGCTTCGGGCGCCGTTCTATCCTTCGCGAAAAAAAATCTCAGCTAGCTTCCAATTTTAAACTGACGCGTACACCGACCATATATGGAGAGCATGGTATATTAGCTCATATACCATAACGGCTAAGCCAATCAAAATGCCAGAATTGCATTATCCAATGATTCAGTTTTTAATAAAATATAATATAATATAATACAATACAATATAATATAATACACAAGTTAGGAGGGACGAGATGACATCTCAGCCACCATCGTTCCGTTTCCAAGTCTTACTTGTGTTCTCAAGGATTTCCTTGTTTTCTTTCAAGTCAACACATTTATTTCACTACTCTACCCACACACAACAAAAGCTGGTTTCCAGGTGGAGCGTAGGCAAACACGCATTACAAACAAATAGAAGCAGTATGGTGTTCCCTTTGCGTATCACAAATTCGTTGGTCCGCCTTCAGTACGCTTATCCTTGCTACAGCGCCCCGGTACAGCGCCAAATTAAACCACACTTGACCCCCTTTGTCCGTTCATTACCCCTGACCTATAAAACACGCTTAGCCCAGGAAGGGGCCGGGCAACCGACCGATATTTGGGTAAAGGTGAGCATTTGAGGGTTTGAAACCTTGACCCTGTTTAGGACAAAATAAATACACCCTCTATTCAGGACAACACCCTCAATTCTAGTCAAACCCCGTTTAGGATAAAGGATAAAATGCACGCTGCCTTGTTTTTTAAGCCGTTTATTGGCAATTCCAATAGAGCAAATTTATGTTGTGGCCATCAGATTCTATACTTGAAGTACAAACAAATTTCATCTACTAATTCAAATCAATCGTGCAGGCAATACCCTGTTTATAATTAGGACAGATTCGCGCGAAATTATATACTTTGTTAAAAACAGACTCGCGATAAGTTATGTACCCTTTTTAAGAAATCATACCTTGGCCTTCGGCACAACCCGTATAGGCCATAATATATAGATTTAGCCACAGCTAAAAGCGAAGCTCCCATTGATAGATTTATAACTTAAATCAAACAATAATTTTGTATTCCACAAATCAGTTAACTTAAGGGCACATTCATGTGACTTTTCAGGGAAAAGCTAAGTGATTTTGGAGTGAAACAAACCTTGTATCAAGTTGATATAGCCTCATATGTAAAGCCAAAAAAATAGTCTTCGGTCACATTTATGAGCAATAATGGCTCTTGATCACAGTAGATAAGGCGTGGAAAACAAATCAGGCCGAATTTTTTGCGTTCGACAAGTTTACAAATTCTTGCCAATAAATCTGGGTGTGTGCAAACCAATCTTTTATTTTTTTTATACACCACATCTGAGGAGAAAGAGTACTATGAGGCGCTGTTTTTATCATACAGACCTCGTACAAAATGCAGTATTTCACAATTTTTCAAGACAAATTGCATTCATTCAATACTCAGGACCATCGAAGCACGCGTGGACTTTTAATTAGCGAAACCGTTCAAAAAATGTCCAAAATCACCTATACGGCCAGCCGGTTCTAACTTTTGACAAGCGCCAAATTTGCGAAGAAATTTTAAAAGAGTTACGCTTCAACGTGATAAAGAATTTATTGAGTCTATTTTTTATTAATGGTTTTATAACGATGTGTAATCTTAAAAAGCGTTTGATACGCTCGGCATTTTGAGTACTCCTGCAAGCGATGTTTATGAACGCCTGAAAACAAACGGCAAAGCGATGAAAATTACACTTTTGAGACTACCAACAATCAATAAAGAAATATAATTCGGTAGAACATTTACAGAGACAACAATTTTCATTCACGAAAACAAATGAGTATTTAAGTGTCTCTAAGAATCCTCAAGTCTTTACTAGTAAGCTTGAAGATTAAGTTTATGTTTTAAGCCGCCGGTTTCCCGGTGTTTGCTTTTTTTAAGATGAACTCACGACAATAAAATCGCTCAAAGCTTTCTTTCTACAGCCAAAATTATAACTAAATATTCTTAGGAAAGTTTTTTCTTTCTATTTACGGTGAATTAATATCGATGAAAGGCTTTTAAAAGTTTTGTAAGCTCAAGCTTATATCAAACCTCATACTAGGTCAGATCAGTGTCTCAGTCAAATCTTAATACAAACGTGCATAAACTAGCGTCATAAACTGCGCTGCTGGACTTCATGAAATTACATATAAATACAATAATTACTCAGGCTTACCATATTTCGAGATGCAGCTCCTGAAAGCTATCAAGTAAGGCGAGGATCGCTTGAACTTTTATAATTCTCGTACGCATCCAGCAAGGTGAAAAACAAAAACGATGCCATCCGAAATCGGATTATCGGCTTTGACAAGCGACGCATTTCTCAACCAAAAACCCAATAAACAAACCAGCCATGAATAAGAGGACACTCTTGATAGCTGCTGTATTTCATTTTTTACATCCAGTGGAAAAAGACAGTTAAAAACATCACAAATTGACTCAAAACTCTGTCAGCTTCAGCTGTCAAAGTAAACAACTTTCAAGATGCTGCATAAATTTTACGCATGAACTCACGTGTCAAATTTTAACCAATCAGAGCATAAAAATTGGACGTGGAGCGTGACCAACACGTGACCATGGTTAGAAAAGGTCTTAACCGCCTGTATTTTAAAAAAACTGGCTGAATTTTTGCGTCTGAGGTCAGTTTGAAATCAAAATCGTAATAGTGCGGGGCGATACTGACATAAACACAGCATATTTGATATGAATTTAAAAAAATAAGTAAACGTGAGCATGCGATCATTTGAAAACGAATAAATTATCAGCGGACAACTTCAAAAAATACTCGACCTTGATGGGTCGACACCTGAGCCCACAATACGGTCAAGGTGATACTGGTCAGCGGATACCCTGTTTCGACAGCTGTCAATTGATGACAACATCGATGTGCAATCAGCTTTCTCCTGGGCTCCCAAAGTAGCTAGAAAGTGTGAGAGTAAACATTGGTATGCCTGTGGTGCGGACGGACGGGCAGCGGGCGGGCGGGCGGTGTACGGTCACGTGATAACCAAATTTTCTGGGATGGGTAGATTTACTTACCCATGGTGCTCTTCAGGCGCGCTTCGCGCACCAGAGCTCCGCTATAAGGGAGTACACCCATTGCTGCCTTAGCCTCCCACGCAGGCGCCGATCATACGGCTCTCCTAAAAACGCCTACGTGTCACTTGCACGAAGCCGCTATTTTTTTTCATCACACAACATTTTATCCCCACGTAGGAAAATCAGCCAAGAAGTGTTACGTGACAACTTCTGTAAAAACGTATATAAAAAGACCATGAATTTATGTTTGAGTTTTGATCATTCCTTCCCTCCACTTAAGGCAATAGTCACGGCATGCACTTAATAACTCAGACCAAAGTCCATTTCGACGATATTTTCCTGCTTTGGAGGGAGAGAGAACCCGGGGGGGGGGGCACTTCCTAGAAATAAGCTAATGGGGATGTGCCGCTGAATGGGGTCGTAATTTTAGGACTGGATTGACTGTAAAAGGGTTGCATTTTCAATGGAGTCACCAGAATGGGGTCGCACATTTTCGGGATTTGAGGGGTAAGAATATTCCGGTAATGAGGGATTTCAAACCGAGAGGATTTTACTACATTATTTATTAAGTGTAACAAATGTGTCAGTTTATTTCAGGATGACCTTGATAAAAGGCTTTTTAAGGTAGATGCATAAACAGAAAGTGACTAAGTTGGGATCGCGAAAATTACATTTACCCAAAAGTGACTAATACGGGGTCTATAATTGGCCACAGAATTGACTATAATGAAGTAGGCGCTCTGAGAGGCCAGCGGCACTTACATAGCAAAAACTTAGGGAGAGAGACCTGATGTGACCTCATCAAAGCGAAACGCTATTTTTAACATCGATTCTATGTGGATTCTGCACTTTACAACTAGTTTGCAATTTATCTGTAGTCTGTAGTCGGCACTTTAATGTAAGTGTTCTTTTTTTTAATACCATACGTCCCCAAATACCGCGGCTTTCAGAGAGCACCTCGAAATATCCCCTTAGTTACTAAAACAAGGAATGAGCTACAATGAGCTACTAGAAAATCTACTTATCCTCAATATCCCGTAAAGCTTAAATCTCCAAGTGCGACGAGGTCAAAGAAAACGTTGAGAATTGCAAGTTGAATGTAGCGCGTGACCGAAATGTTAAGAGAGTTGTATGATGCTTGGTAACCATCTCAAGATTTCCTTGCCTACTCGTCAAAATGGCGTCGAAGGCCGTAAATATTAAAGGTCTATTGTAGCTCATAGTAGCTCATTGTAGCTCATTGTAGGTCATTCCTTGTTTTAGTAACTACGGAAAGATCTCACCAAATTATATTGCAATGATTTGAAGCGCTATCAGTCTTGAATGAAAATTAAGTTTTGCAATCTCACTAGTTATCATAAATTATAACTTCCACGCCAGAATGCATCTGTAGACAAAACTCACGCAAGAAGTCCGTTTTGCTATTAGCCACTGTGGCAAGCGTCGAAATGGGTGGGTGACCGAGACAAAGGGAAAAACGGAGGCAAACGGGCCCATCCAAAAGAATAGAAATCATTTTTGCTGTAAACCAAAATCATAAATTCCAATTCGTTTATTGCTTGCAGTAATGCAATATAAATTTGACGCGTTATTGTTATTTTCTCTAAATCAATTCGATGAAGAATTTTATTTTGGTCAATTTGCGATTGTGTAGTGTGTTTGGCTTTACTACACAAACAGCCTTTGTTAGAGTTGTCACGCCTCGTGGTTTACTCAATGTAAACCCCAACAACAAATACAGTACCGATAAATATCACTTCTCCGTGGCTAAAACCCTTAGTTGATTATTGTTCATTCTTACCTTCAAATACGACACACCACATGCAGTTAAAGGTGATAAAAGCTACGATTGCTAATCTTGCCATTTTGCGTCGCATAACTTGGATCGTTTCTGCAACTGATGCAAACCCGGAAATCGAAAGTGCAAATCAAATGACCTCAGCCTCGTCGCCATGTCACATCAAATGTCAGTCGCGCACTTATTGTGCTCACGCCACATTCTAGTGAGAAGTACGTCACGGGAAACTTATTTTCTTTGATTTTTTTCCAACAAAGCCTGTGTAGCAGGCGCCTGTATTTTTAGGGCGAAAGGGCGAAATATCTCGCGGCCTGTAAAAAAAAAATTACGTCGCCTGCTACGCAGGCTGTCTGTCCAACATGACCAACATGGCGCGCGGTTTAAAAAATGTTTGCGAGTTTGTTTCGGATATAGCAAGTTTAGGTCTTGAAAAAAGTTTAGCAGTAGCTAAAAAATTTAAAAAAACGGAGAAACGTGGTACGAGAGACTTGCAGTTTTAAAAATGTTCTCGGGATTATTCTGCTTGAATAATTTACTCTGCTTTAGAAAAAGACGGACACGTGGCGTTTGTGACATTTCTTTGCTGTCGTTACACGACTACAACATGAAACTTGCTAATTTCACATTTTATGAACTAGAAAACAGAGGACAACTCAGATTTTTCTTCTTTTTCTTACCTTAGGTAAAAACTTTTAAAACTCAACTCCAGAAAAATTCATGAACAATTGATAAATTGAACGACGCAGAACAAGAGCGATGAAGTTTGAAACTGCCCGAATGCACTTTTTTGAAGTGAGGTTTTCGCCACCGTCGCCGTCGTGATTGCTTTTGCCCCCTATTGTCTTTTGAACTAGGCCTGATTGTTATCCAAATTCTCCCCGTCACAACTGTCAGTACCACAGGAGATGTATGGAAAATAGTGTGGAGAATATACGTGATAATATTGAGGATAGAAGGGTCTACGACAATGCAAATGAATGAGCTATTATAGGTATATACCGTAAAATTCCGAAAATAAGCCTCTCCATGTATAAGCCCCTCCAAATATAAGCCCCCAAAACTCGTAACGCAAAAAACCCTCCGTTAAATCGCCCCTCCAAAGTACAAGCCCCCCGGGGCTTGTACTTGGAAATTGCCCTCAAATACAAAGTAAAACAAAGAGAAACGGTAAATTTACTTCCAACTATAAGGCTAGCCCAATCAATTTTAAAAAGGCAAATTTCCCTCCGTACATAAGCCCCTCAAAAAGCACCTTTGAAAAATATAAGCCCCGGGGCTTATTTTCGGAATTTTACGGTAGCCTGCTCGAGCGCCTTACTATACTGTGAAGACCGGCGAACAGAAACCAGTAACAAAAAGAATAACTTTAAATATTACTGCAAGTAAAGAGTTTGACTGCGCTTGTCAACAACGTTACCATTTACGCCCGAATAAAAAATTCATACAACGAGTCCAAAGAAGTTTTAAATCTGGGCCCAGTTGTTCAAGGCCGATTGGCGCTAATCCGGGGTTGAATTTTAACCGGCTTTGTTTTTCTTTGCCATTAAAAGCCTTTTTTCAGATAATTTTCTCTATTATATTTAGTCCATCCAATTATCAAACTGTAGACAAAAAGAATTCAGCTCAATTTGCTTTTTTACACTTTCATATCTGACTTCAAAATTTTGCACTAGCCCTAGATTATCTTAACCCAGCTTTGAACAACCCGACCTAGGTGTTTACAAACGCAGTAAAAGAAAGCTACCACAGAAATATGAATTTGAAACGAAGCTTCTCTTACAGCGGGGCCATATTATGGAATAACTCGCCCAAAAACTTAAAAAATTCTGCATCCGTTGAGCATTTTAAGGTAAATATCAAGAAGGTAGCTGATATATCGGATTCCCACACGGCAATCATGTAAAGCAATTGTAATTAGTTTTAGTTTTTAACTTAATCTTAACTGATGATTTCCCGTGTTTAAATAAAGATTTACATACATACATACATACACACACACATACATACATACATACATACATACATACATACATACATACATACATACATACATACATACATACATACATACATACATACATGTAGGTAATGGATCCGCTTGTTTTTTGTTCTGACAAGACGCACAGGCTTAGTACGGGAGTAATGCTCTTTCTGGGTTATGGGCTCCTTTGAGACGCTATTGGGGCGTTTCCTCGAGGCAGGGGGACGCATAAGTTTTGAGGTGTTTGAGAAGATTTGAGTCGCCACCATTTATAATCAAAAACAAAAGGAAGCACAGTTGGGCAAACGGATTGAAATAAGGACGCCTCTGAATGATCATAAAAATATATCTTCCTTCAAAAACAAATGGAGCCCACTTAAACTTCACCCCTCGGACAAATATATTTGCTAAAATTAAATAGCTTCAAAAGTAACAAGTGAAGCAGAGACAAATGCAAATGCAAAGCACGTTTTAGTAAGGCAGACTCTTTATGTTTTTGTTGTTCCGTTGTTTTTTTTCTTTTGCAATTATTAGTCAAATTTGTAAAACATTTTTAGGTTTACGTGGCTGTAAATGCTCTAACATCGTATTTTGCCTTTTTCTCTTGTCATGTTAATGTAAGTTGTTTTCTATTTTCCCTCCATTTAAAAGTAAGTATTGTCATAAGAAGTGTTGTAATCAAATAAATGTTATGAACATTTACCAAGTCAATGAATAGCAATTTTCACGCGTTTTGATTGGCTCTCGTAACTCGGAAAATCCTCGGCTATTCACTGTTTTTCGACCGGAGCCAAGATGGCGTCTTGTTTCGAGACATTTTCGGAAGACGAAATTTGTGCGATAAATGAAGCAGTCGTACAAATAAATACCAAGAGAGCGACAAACTTTGGCTTTTCGGAGTTCATTGGTAGGTAGAAAATTGTTTTCATGCTGAATATGCAACAACATCGTAAAATGTACTTGACAAAAAAATCCCCGAAATGTTTGTAAATTGTAAACAAAGTTCCTACTAAGTGACGTTTTTAATTTACAAATAGTTTCTTTTTGTCAGTTTTATCCAACTGATTTGGTAAATACTAATACAACTATCCCCCTCGGGGTCCGTGAACAGCGTTTTGTAGTATTTTGCGTATTCTTTTACGGTTTTACCAACTCGTTAATGCTTCTCCAGCCTAGTTCGATCCACTCGAGATACATCCGAGACACATTTCAAGAATGGGGTTGCTATTGGTCATTCGCATACATCACTCGCACAAAATTTCGGATGTTTCTTAAGCTTCAGATGTTGTCAGATGTTTATGTATCTCGGACGTTTAATCTTCAGACACGTTTGCCGCATTTGAACAAACTTCGAACAAACTTAACATTTCAGACACATTGCTGAAACATACCTAACATAAATTTGAACCTAGAAAATCACCTATTACACTGTAGCAAACTGTGAAAATCTGTGAAAATGATAGTTCTATAGTTATATCATGTTTATCGTTAGTTCTTAAATACGTGATGGCGTCGCCCTTTACGTTCTTGTACTGTACAGTAAGAATTTTTTCCGAAAAAATCGTCCGAAATTTTTTGCAAGTGTTGAATGTAGTTGCTAGTTTTTTAAGTCGTCAAACAATGTTTCTTTAGCTTATCAGCCAAGAAGCGTTGCGTGACAGCGCAAAAGAAGTTTTAGGTCACGTGACCAGCAGCCATTGAAACTTCTTGGAAGTAAGGGATCTTTTACAGACGAAAAAGGTTCAACTTCCTTATTTAGGAATGATTTGGGACAGCAACATAGCCGCCATTTCATTGTTTCAGGACACCAACATGGCGGCGGCCGTGACGTCCGATCGTGAATTTGTGTTTTGAGTTTCCACTGGTGCCTTGTGATAGTGCCAAGACAATACTGGCCTCGTCTCATCGTAATTGCGCTGCATCATACAGGTCGAAAACAAATGACGCAAGAAGGCACAGACAAACAACACAACACGAAACACCTGGGAAATGAAAAGAGCAAACAGAAAAAGGCAAAAAACCACGGGTACTTTGCCAAGAATGACAATTTCCACTTGTTCGCATAAACTCCACCAAGATTGAAAATGATCGCTTAGTGGTACAGCTAATGACAGAAAAGAAGCAAAAAACACGTTTACAGTCCCTAGCAAAACTAGGGACAGCAGAGAAATGGTCTCGAGCGTGTTTGCCATTCTGTCACGAAATGGGTGTGTCAGGACATGATGGAGAAGAAACAAAACACAGAAAAAGGTCATAATGAGAAGACGAGAGACTGGGTCGAGGACAAAAGTTCTCAGGATGATGAGAATTAGTCGGCGTCCAATCATAACGCTTTCCCAGCTCAAAGACAGTTTGCTGCCATCTTCTGGTCTCTTAAAAGGTTCGTAAAGAACTCTCTCAACAAATATCATGATCATAGAATCTTGATCTGTGGATGAGTCTACGTTGTCATTATTTCTCTCGGTAAAAAACGCAAACACCCAGTATAGTAAATAAGGTAAAGGAAAACAACAGGCAAGTAGGAACTTTCCAGCAGAGATGGATCCTCGGAATAACTTAATTGGTCCCCAAAGCAGGACAAACACGAAAGGTACAAATGACATCGCGATAAAAACAATCAAAATGTACTGCCACCACTGAAAACACTCCACGTTTCCATCATAAAACAATCACTTCTCTGAACCAATGGGAACGCATCGTAGCAGGTTAAAACTCACAGAAACAAGAGTTGCGTATCCTAGCAATATGGTTTGTAGAATACCGCCAATATAAGGACCAACGAATGGGGCTCCTTGACCTCGAAACTTCTGAATTCCCCAGTGAACAATGTAAATAATGCCAATCATCAAATATGTGCTAATCACCTGAGACGCACAAAATAACTGCTTAGTTACCACGGTGAGGCCAGGAAAGGGACAAACTAATTCACCCAATGAAAATTTTTGCTGAAAGTTAAACATCCCAATCAAAGGCTCGACAAATTTAGTTTTGAAGATTTGTTGTGAGGAGTTGGAGACCAGCAAAATGTCCGCCGCCTGGTAGAGGTAGAAGACAATCGTAAGATAACCTCTTGAAAAGTTTCTTTCTTCGTTCTCTGTTTAATCTTTTTTAAACCAGAATATTTGGCGCGTGGTCCAGGCCGCAAAAGGAGGCCTAAATGTAAAATACAGTGCCATAACCAATACATATAGTAACGAGACAGGCCAAAACCAGTAATCGTTACACTCTTGTGAAGGTCTGCAGTGTGTGGAGTAAAGTGTCTCCGAGTAGGCGTCACTACACTGTCCGCATAATTTACCAGAACGGTAACCCTGACAACCATTATATTCAGGGTAATCGTTTATATCAGGTGAGCGACAGTAACCCAAGGGACACAAGGTAAATTGTAGCGTTGAAATGGTATCCTGTTCTTCAAAGCCCCAAAAGTTATTTTTGGCGATTATATTTTCAGAACAGTTTGCTCCAAACGGGCACGGTAGACACTGAAATCCTGGTATTAACTCGTTTCCAAAGGCACCTCCCCGATTCAGACTATACTTTCCCTGTGGACATGTCAAACAGTAATATCGTAGAGAGCGAATGTCTACTGCGATACTGCATGTGTCATTTATCGTTTGTACTTCACAAGTTGTAAAATTAGTAATATCCATCTTCATACCAAGTGGACAATAAAACCTTGTCAAATTATTGTCTCCAAGATCTATCAATCCACCATTCCGAACCAGCAAGAGAGTACTAGTTATGATGCTGTCATGCATTCGTTTAGCGTCCATTGTGGTGTTGTGAAAAACAAGTGCTCCTGAAGTTTCAGCGTGAAGAAAAGACCCTATGGTGTACCTTTCTCCCACTAGCTGCAACTGGTTTATAGTTTGATTGAAAACAGTGCTTTGCAAATGAAGGCTGGATGAACCAGTTCCAATGTATATGTGACCGCCAAGGTCTGCTGCGAAATTGTCACTGAAGAAGCAATTTCGAAATGTTGCGTTTCCGTATTTTAAATATATCGCGCCACCCATAACTGCAGCATTTCTCACAAACGTTGTATTTTCAAAAAGAAAATAACTTCTGTAATCCCATAAGCGAAAGTTCCTGTTACCACGAGGCTTGCATGACCAAAATATATCTAGTGGGAAACATTGTGGAACAACTTCGGTGTCTGTTCCTACAAAGATGATCACTGCCCCTCCGTAGCTATTTTCATTCGGCGCAAAAACTGAGTTCTGCGAGAATTTAGATCCTTTGATTTTAACGTTGACATACGCGGAATCTGTGGCTTTTATAGAAATAGCACCTCCTTCGAGACTAGCAGAACAATTCTTGAATGTAGCGTTATATATTTCAATAGATAAGGACTGTCCTTGGTTACCGAAGATATTCATGGCGCCTCCAAATCCCATTCCCTTTTTAAGTGGACCCAAATAGTCGATCCGGGCATGATTGCCGTCAAAAACGGAATCAAACACTCTCAGTTTACTCAAGATCACTGCTAGCGCTCCGCCATAAGAGCCTCTATTTTTTAAGAATCGAGATCCGAGTATGCTAAGAGTTGCATTAAGACGGATAAAAGCGCCCCCATAGTATCCTCCGCTATTAGACTCTATGGTAACGTTTTCAAAAACGATATTGCTTTCTTTCAAAATTAATATGACGATAGGTGTTCCATTATTGTGTAAGAAGACAGAGTTATTAACTGTAACATTGCTGACGCTTTTTGTCAAATTGTATAGGGAGTAAACAGCAACAGCACGTCTATGATTAGAAATAAAATCGCTGTTATTTATAAAAATTCGTATTTGGGTTGCATTTGCTAAAACACTCAATGAGCCCCCAGTTATGTCAGTAGTCTTCAGCGCCTGTCTACACCGCTCAAAACGGGAACCTTCTACAATCAAAAGTAAATCTTTGACCAGCTTTCTTTTTGGGTCCGACGTTAATACATCTATTAAAGCCCCTCCTCCTCCATGCCTTTGTGCGTTACTGGAACAGCCAATGAACGCAGAGTGACGCAGTCTCATCAAAACCTTCGTGGCCTTGATATGTATACCTCCTCCCCCATCGGAACTGCTACCGTTGATAAAAACACAGTTAGTGACGCCCAAGTGAAATAGCGCGTCTCGTCGAATACTGTATTGCACGCTATTATGGTCGTCTGTCGAGTACCGAGAATTGTTGTAGATTGACCCTGATGTGTAAATATAAAGCGCTCCCCCTTTACCATTTTTCGCAGTGTTGTTGGTGAAACTGTTATCGAAGAAACTAACCTTGTGAAAATTGGCACATTCAATGGAAATTGCTCCACCTTGATATGCAGCTGTATTTACAAAAAACGAATTATACACGTTAAACGTATGAAGATAATTTCCTCTCAAGCATATGGCTCCACCACTCCCGATCACCCTTTGGCCAGTAAAACTGGAGTTATAGATGGCTACCGAAATGTTGGAGGCAATGATATTGAAAGACCGCGCATGTTGACTTTCGAAGGTGCTTGAATTGACTGAAATTGTTAGGTCGTTGCTGTTAACGTTCCATTCACTGTAACCACCCATCATAAGAGCTTGGTGCGACGAACCATAATTGTCAATAAAAGTCACATTCTGAAGTTTAATGAACTGGCTGGCTTTTCTCGTATCTACCCAAATGAGACCTTTCGGACTAAGCATGTTTCGGTGAAACACTGTGCTTTCCAAGATCACATTACAACTTACAGATCGTTTAGTTAAAGATAATGCAGCAAATGATATAACTTTCCCGTCATCTGACAAAAAGTTGTCTTCAAAAAGGGAACTTTCAATCTTAAACGTTACTTGAGTTCGTTGAAAAGAACTGCTTTTACTGTTGACATTTACAGAGATACATTTGCTGTTCCTAGAGAAGGATGAATTTACAATCTGAATGTTCACAAACATCCCGTCAGAAATATTGATTTCCACACCACGTACGCTGTCTTGGAATTTACAACCATGAACATAAACGGACGAGTCTTGGAAGCTGATAAAGCTGTTGCTTACAAGAAGTCCTGATATAGTTATATTCATTTGCTGCGCGCTATCAGAACCGTTGAATATTAAACCTGTTCGTTCAGAGCATTGTATCTGAGGCATAGGACTGACAGAACCAATCAGAGAGAGACTCTTGCTGGTGTAAATCCCCGGATGCTGTGACGTTCCTGATGAACAGTCGTAAGGGTCTTTGTCAGTGTTAGTGCCATCTAAGTAAATGTGATCCCCACTTGACGCTAACTTGACAACTCGCCAGATGCTTTTACAAGGTCTCTGCAGATCACATGACCATGTGTCGTTACCCAAGGCTCGAGAAATGTATAAGCTCTTTCCCTCTGTCACAGTTTCTGCAGAAAGGGTAACAAAGTTTTATTCAGTAAGGCTTTC
This sequence comes from Porites evermanni, assembly GCA_942486025.1. Lineage (NCBI taxonomy): Eukaryota > Metazoa > Cnidaria > Anthozoa > Scleractinia > Poritidae > Porites > Porites evermanni. The sequence continues at coordinate 2,828 of CALNXI010003466.1, read as the reverse complement.
ATTCTTGAACCAAAGCAGTGACATTGGTTTGAGCTGGGGCTTTCATATCTTTAAAATGTGCTTATTCAATACTGTAACACGGACACATGGAAAGTTTGACGTCTGAACCTGGTCTATAATATTAAATCCTGGTAGTGATGAGAAACGTGATGGAAACTTGCTTTTAAATGAATTCCCGTCAGTTATTTTGACAATAAAAAGTTGTTTGCTCCCTGAAAAGTAATGACCACCATAGTAATGAGCCCCTGAAACTGTCGTGATAGTCATTTAAACCAGATGTGACCCTTTTAGTATCACATTAGTGTTATCTTTTTTGATTGACATTTGAAATCGGAGTACCTGAAGAAGAGAGTAGTGCAAATTTACCTTTTGTTGAGATCGGTCGGAGAGGAAATGTACGAGCGGATGGTGATTTAAATAAAAGAAGGATTTATGATTTAAGCGAGCTATTTTGTGTCCCACAAGTTTGACTGGGTTTTGACATTAAGAAAACGCCGGGTTCTCTCCGCCCCGAGGTTTGACCCGTTACCCTTTCATATTGCAGGTTTTCACCGTCACGTCATCAAAAATAAAAGTCTAAAGCGTTTTGTTGATTAAGTGCTGAATCTGGGAAAGGAAAGGAGGTGAATATGCAAAGACCCTCGGCAAGATTCAGGTCAGTGCAATTTTTCATAAGCGAGATAGTTGGAGAAACTATTTGCCCAAACTTATAGAGCTTTGTATGGAGACGTCATGTTTTTGCCCATCCGAATGGGCACCAACATGGCGGTCGGAAGCCAACAGAAACATCTGTCACTGAGTTTTGCTACGAAAACATGAATTCATCTCTCAAGGAACTCATAACTATTGAAAAATACTTTTTCTAATACAATGACTGTTTAGATAACAAAATCCGTCAAAAGAAGTCACTTTTTTAACCTGCACGACAGCTCTTTAGGCCGCCATGTACATGATACGTCACGAAAGAGCTTAGTAATTCGAGCATATTCTATCACAAAACGAAGAACTCTTTCGAAGTGAAAATTTGTATAAGTGATTGGTTTGGAGCTGCTCTAATGCTTCCCGAAAGCAAAAACTCGGAAGGATCAATACATTCGTTAGTGTGAATTTTGATGACGTCGTGTGAAAACCAGCAATACCGTTTTTATCAGAAAAGGTACCACTCTCGTATACCTTCTATTGAAAAAATGGTAGACCTTTCACATACTTAGTTTAGACCTTTCCGACTTTTTTAACTGCTGTAAATGGACTGAACATATGAATAAATCACAAAACCAGAACGTTTTGTTGACTTTTTCACAGCCATAAAATGCGTCTGTTAGCTCTTTTGCGCCTTTTAACAGACCAGAATGACAGTTTTTCCTACCCTATCATATACTTCAACCGGTGAAATCACTAGCCTTTCACATACTTGAAGCCTCAAAAGGGTACTCCTTTCAGCTGGAGGTTCCGCTATAGGCCATTATAGGGATTATCCCCCCGGGGTTAAATCAATACAAAGCGTTTCGAAAAGTGCGGGAAACGTATAGGTTACTTCCCTCCGAGACAGTCGCTGTAAAAAGACAGACATAAAATAACCTCTTAACCAAGCTAACGCATCTGGCCTTATATTGTAATAATAGTAAACTGTTTATTAACCACCATTCCAGTTAATAGAACTGAATTACAGGGTTAAAGTACAAACTTGAAATATTTAAACTTTTTAACAATGCTTCACATATATACCACTACTTTTAGCATTTACAAACTGTAAGCTTGACTGGAGGTAATAAATGAGACACAACGCTTCGTACGGAGCATGTTCCTGTTGTTACATGTTTTAGTACTGCTGGTCGTCTTTGTCCTGAGGTTGTAGTCATGAGAGTGACCGCTGCTACTAGGTAGTAAAAAGTTATTTGGGCGACTAATACTGTGTAATTTTTGTATATATTTCATGGATAACTGACTCTTCCTAAGTGCGAGGCTTGTAGTTTGGGCAGAACTAAGGGCGTCCGCATAGCTAAGGGATGGATATATAATAGACAGGGCCCTTCTCTGAACTGATTCAAGCTTATCAGAAAGGCAGGCAGGAATGTCCTGCCACACCTGAGCACCACACCGTAAAATTCCGAAAATAAGTCCCTCCATGTATAAGCCCCTCCAAATATATGCCCGCAAAACTCGTAACGCAAAAAACCCTCCGTTAAATCGCCCGCTCCAAATATGAGCCCCCCGGAAGCTTGTACTTGGAAAATTGCTCTCAATTACAAAATAAAACGAAGAAAAACGGTAAATTTTCTACCAAGAAAAAGGCTAGCCCAATCGATTTTTGAACGCAAATTTCCTTCCGTACATAAGCCCCTCCAAATATAAACCTCTCAAAAAGGGCCTTTTTTGAAAAATATAAGCCCCGGGGCTTATTTTCGGAATTTTACGGTATTCTAAAATAACAGGTCTTATGGTGGTTAAGTAGACTTTAAGGATTAGTCTAGAAAGGTACTCCTGCTTTCTTCAATACTAGCAATGAGAATAGGTGCTTTGAGGCCTTCTTAAAAATATAATCGATGTGATAGTTACTTATATACACTCAGAGGAGTTTACAGATGGGGACGCGATCCACATCGTTATTGCCAAAAATTATGGGTGACAATAAAAAGTTATGATTATGCATGAGATTAACTAACATTTCTTTGCACTTTTTAGGGTTTAAACTGATACTGTGGTCACTAGAAAAATTGTAAATGCCATTAGCAACTAGATTGAGTAGGCTGCAACCGTTCCTAGGCAAAATTTCGAGAGCTGTGGTGTCATCAACAAATTTAATTCTCAATTTCCAGTCCTTCGGTAGA
>CALNXI010003465.1:30030-44659 GCA_942486025.1 Porites evermanni | reverse complement strand
CCTTTTGAGTCTCTGGATAAAATCGTATGCTATGACCTTTTAATGAAAGCTTTTGAGCAGTACTTTGCTGTGGTGCTGTTTATTGTTTTAAAGGTTAGCTCTAACAATTGGGTCAGTGGACAAAACCCTGAAATGTTTGGTCATTCTAATGAATCTTCTTCTGGGGTACGATTGCATGGTACTATTCTTTGTCCCTTTTTATACTAAACAAAATTTGAAACTTTTCTGAGTGGCAGACTTTGGTGTTCTGGGGGTACAAGGGTTAAGAGCTATTACCTACCGAAGAATTCAAAATTTTCTGCAAAGCTTCCTCGACTTCGCTCATGTTGTTTATGTTCACAGTTTGAACGAAGGGCTCGCCAACAAACACCTCAGCATAAGGATTTTGGGATGTAATCTGTTCATGCGAAAAAATAGTCTAAACTCAATTTCCAAAATGAATTGAGAACATGGAAGGAAGGTTGATTGGGTACGTTATCTTCATTACCATAAATTTAATTTGCGATTTTTTGATCGAATTCCTTCCAACATTATTGACCATTTAAGAAGTTATCTAAAAGACAATTGAAAACAATACTCACGTACCTCGGAAACTGTTTTCACAAGACACTTCTCGGTCCTGAATGAGCGATTTTCGTATGACCTTGAAATGAAAACGCGCAAACAAAACAGAAACAACGGAAGAACGGAAATAGAGCGATTTGATTGGTTTATCGAACGGATACAAACGCGCGTATCTTTTGGTTGGTTAAGCGAACGCTCGGGTGGAAAAACTTCATGCCCGAGAACTTTCTAGAAACTTGTCGATTGATACTTCCCTTTGACGTCATACTGCAACACGATTGGCCAATCAAACAATGCCTTCGCCATATTAGGGTTTTCTTTGGCGGAAAAACGAAGAGGCCATGTTTTGATCTTTTCATCCATTGGCTGTTAAAACAAATAACTAATACCTACCGAAACCATTTTTCAAGGTCATATGTAAATCGCCCTATCGCAAGAAATTCTTCTTCTCGTGTTTGACAAACTCCTAGGTGCATGTCTGGATCTCNTATTGTTTTAAAGGTTAGCTCTAACAATTGGGTCAGTGGACAAAACCCTGAAATGTTTGGTCATTCTAATGAATCTTCTTCTGGGGTACGATTGCATGGTACTATTCTTTGTCCCTTTTTATACTAAACAAAATTTGAAACTTTTCTGAGTGGCAGACTTTGGTGTTCTGGGGGTACAAGGGTTAAGAGCTATTACCTACCGAAGAATTCAAAATTTTCTGCAAAGCTTCCTCGACTTCGCTCATGTTGTTTATGTTCACAGTTTGAACGAAGGGCTCGCCAACAAACACCTCAGCATAAGGATTTTGGGATGTAATCTGTTCATGCGAAAAAATAGTCTAAACTCAATTTCCAAAATGAATTGAGAACATGGAAGGAAGGTTGATTGGGTACGTTATCTTCATTACCATAAATTTAATTTGCGATTTTTTGATCGAATTCCTTCCAACATTATTGACCATTTAAGAAGTTATCTAAAAGACAATTGAAAACAATACTCACGTACCTCGGAAACTGTTTTCACAAGACACTTCTCGGTCCTGAATGAGCGATTTTCGTATGACCTTGAAATGAAAACGCGCAAACAAAACAGAAACAACGGAAGAACGGAAATAGAGCGATTTGATTGGTTTATCGAACGGATACAAACGCGCGTATCTTTTGGTTGGTTAAGCGAACGCTCGGGTGGAAAAACTTCATGCCCGAGAACTTTCTAGAAACTTGTCGATTGATACTTCCCTTTGACGTCATACTGCAACACGATTGGCCAATCAAACAATGCCTTCGCCATATTAGGGTTTTCTTTGGCGGAAAAACGAAGAGGCCATGTTTTGATCTTTTCATCCATTGGCTGTTAAAACAAATAACTAATACCTACCGAAACCATTTTTCAAGGTCATATGTAAATCGCCCTATCGCAAGAAATTCTTCTTCTCGTGTTTGACAAACTCCTAGGTGCATGTCTGGATCTCGGATGGAACACTCCTTGTGTTTGATGTATTAGTTAGATCAGTATTTCGATATCGGAAACACTTCTCTTCGTGTTTGTTATATTACTTCCCAGTGTGTGGATATCACTGAGATATAATCACTTCTTCTCTCGTTTGATATATTACTTATTGATAGTTGAATACCCTTCTCCTGTTATTTCTCGGTGTTTGGATTTCAGATGAAACACTCCTTCTCGTGTTTGATATATTACTTATCGGTGTTTGGATATCAGATGAAACACTCCCTCTCGTATTTGATGTATTACTTCTCAGTGTTTGGATACCAGATGAAACACTCCTTCTCGTGTTGATATATCACTTATTGGTGTTTTGATATCGAATGAAACACTCCTCGATCGTGTTTGATATATTACTCCTCGTAATTCTACTTTGCCTTAATATCAGATGAAACACTTCTGTATTATTGGTTAATATGTTAGCTTAATCATTACCTTCCTATTCATGGGTTTGCCAGCGTAAAAGCCATGGTTTACTCGATCAAATGGTGGATCAAACTGAAAAAAAAAAAAAACTATAATTAATTAAAATATTGTACCAAACCTGTATCAAAACGTAATTGCATTTGGTTATTTATAGTTCGTTCAAGAGGAACAGACATTTTAGAGCCACCATATAACTCACGATTCAACGCACCTCGATCATTGTTCTATAGAGGGATGAACGAACATGTGAGCACAACAGCTACTTAACTACTCAGAACGACTGACAATCTAATTGTAAATGTACAAAATAAAATAACGTGTTGCTAATTTCCTAGCATACCTTTGGGTTAAGAAAGAAACATCCATTCGCCAAGGCTTCTAAGGCTGCTGGTCCTTCTAAAGGATCACCCAGACCAACAAAAACCTAAGGACCCAAAAAAACAATACTTTCCTGTTTGCTCGTACCAAAAGACCAGAGAAAGCTGATAATAATAATAATACTTATCATTTATATTGCGCAAATTAACATACAAATATGATAAAATGCGCATATTGTGGCCATATGGTGGACTCAACAAAATTACTCGCGTCTGATCGGACAAGAGATGCAGTTTTTGCTCACAACCAATAATTGTCACGCTATATCAATTCAATGACATCAGTTATGTCAAAAGTTGAGTCGCATCATACCAGAATTTTCCAAGCTAACACAAAAAAGTCTGAACACTTACCTTACTACTTTGAAAGAGATCCATGAGTGTAGAGATGTTGACGATTCCGTGATTTATTACAAAATCAGGCACGTCGAATTTACGTAGAACAGTCTCCTTTTGAAATAACCACATTGCAGTTAATGGCTACGGTATAATATAAAAATTGAACGTGTGATAAACATCTTAGGCACTGATTTCTTACGTTTTTGGAGCCGATGTTGGCGTGGACTTCCTGGACATGATTTCTGATCACTTCGATGTACAGTGATTTGCCCTAAACCAAAAAGACAAAATAAACCTCACTCGAGGACTTTTAAGCCCCGTGCAAACGGACGCAACATTGTTGGCCAACAACTCCCAACATTGTTGGACGTTACATGTTGCGTCCATTCGCACACCCTGTTACATGTTGTTGCGTGTTGTTGCGCAAAGTTTGAAACCGGTCAAACTTTTCAGCCAACAACTCCCCACATTTCTTTTGTTCCGTGATCGCCGAAGCGTTGCGCAACAATGTTGGATCCGTTTGCACAGCTCTTCCAACATTGTTGAGGCCGCGCACGCGCTTTACGCATGGTTTACAAAGACTTATGGGTTGTATCCTTCCCACGACGCACTGCAGGTCCCAGCATTGTTGGGAGTTGTTGCATCCGTTTGCACACCACTGCCAACACGCACGCAACAACTCCCAACATTGTTGGCGCAACAATGTTGGGAGTTGTTGCGTCCGTTTGCCGCAGCCTTAGCATCTACAACGGAAACGCCTGCGCTAACACTTTAACAATGTACTCGTACCTTCCAGAAATGCAGTAGTTTTCCATAGACTAGTGCACTGTTTCTGTTCTTGGGTTCTCTGGTTTTTCTGCGATGTTTCTTTGGAACAGCAAAGCCCAAGAACGAGTTATCGGGACTGTGAGCTGCCAAAAGAATCATTAAGAACATAAAACACTTGACTGCTAGGGTCTTTGTGGCAAGAGGGCTCATAATTTCTGTTTCGTTAGTCTTCTCCGTAGAAAAAGTTTCTACCGTAGTGTTAATTATCAAACCACATTAACCCGGGAGGCATGTTTCGATGCCAAAATCATTAATTCAAAAGTTTGAATTGAATTTAAATATTTGAAATGCTGAGGTCTTGAAATCAAAAGTTTGGAATGTCAAAGTCTTAAATTCAACATGAACACTTTGAAATACCAAAATTTTGAATTCAAGAGTTTGGTATTCCAAAGTATTGAATTCAAATGCTTGCAATGCTAAAGTCCTGAATTCAAATGTTTGGAAAGCCAAAGTCTTGAATTCAACACTTTGTAATACCAAAAGCTTGAAAAAAAGAGTTTGCTATCCCAAGTTTTGAATTCAAAATTTCAGAACGCCATTGTCTTAATTGAATTCATGACTGAGTTCAGAAATCCGCCCCCCTCCCCCGCCCCCGACCCAAAAAAAAGAAGGGAAAAAAAAGCTAATTGAATTCAACAATTTACGATTCCAGAGTTTTGAATTCAAGAGTTTCCAGTGTCAAAATCTTGAATTCTAAAGGTTGGAATTTTCAAGTCTTGAAGGCACTATAAAGTGTTTAGAATTGTAAAGTGTTGAATTCAAGAGTCTGGAATACAAAATCTTGAGCTCAAGATGAACACCAGGAATACATCGAGAATGCTAAGTTGGTAGGTTGCTGCTGTGGCCCGACCTTTGTTATGACAGGTTACTAGACAATTAGCAATCCTTTTCACCGCCGCCTGGTTAGCTCAGTTGGGAGAGCGCCGGTCTGCCGAGCGGGAGGTCGCGGGTTCAAACCCTGCTGGACCAACACTCAGGGTCTTTAAATAACTGAGGAGAAAGTGCTGTCTTTGTAATGAGATCTGCAAATGGTTACACTTTCTAGTCTTCTCGGATAAGGACGAAAAACCGTAGGTCCCGTCTCACAGCACTTTCACTGATTTGTTCTTGTGGGACGTAAAAGAACCCACATCACTATTCGAAAAGAGTAGGGATCGTAGACCCCGGTGGTCTTTACGGGTTGTGGGATTGGGTAGGGATGGCACCTCGCATGGGACCTGAGTCCCGTTCGTGCACATTCCCTCTGGGCAGGCCGGTGTCCGAAAAAAAAAAGAAACATATTTCAGGATCACATAGTTTCCTGAGTATGACAGTAATACAAGTCAATACTTTAAAATAATATTTCAAATGTACCTATTAGAAATAGAGCAGTCATTCTTGAAAAAGAAAGAAAGATTGGGATTATTATACGTTTCTGGGAAACTGCCACCTACCCCTCCCCTATGCCAACATTTTGCCCTAAGTGAGAAGTAAGTGTTAATGTTGGCTTAGGGGAGGGGTAGGTGGGCAGTTTCGCAGAAACGTATAATAATACAAAGATTGAACTTACGGAACATTGTCATGAATTGAGGAAGCAGAAGATTCACATCTCCCCATACCGATCTGCCGCCAGGAATACTTTCTTTGTAGTATGGATAGTTGAATTCCGCGTCCGTTCCAAACGAGTCCAAAATGCGCATCTTGCATCTAGTGGAAGACAAGAAACGTTACTAAACGTGCAGATGTCCTGTTAAGTGTATCTATGCTCCTTTACTGACTACCTTTCCCACTTCTGTTCCACACTTTCATTTCCTATAATCGCTTATTGCATTTGGTTAGTATCGGAGCTCTCTCCATTAGGAATGAAGTTCTTCTTAAAAGTTTATATTGTTAGCTGTACCTGTAACGCGAACTATGTGGTCCACTGAACAGCATAATTTTCTTAGCGCCTGGAATGTCGGTAAATATCAGATCCAAGCCGTCAGCAAGTTCTCTTAAAGCACAGCCATCTGAATCAGACTGGGTGATAATGCTGTTGATAAAGACATTTAACCACTATGATAATATCCATTAAATAAATCACTATTCAAAAAATAACGCAACTGGTTTCCTTGAAACGTTTTTACTGGACAATGATTTGTCCGGTGGATAGTGTCGAGAGGGGTACCCAGGAAAGTTTATGCGGGGAGGCCCCGCCCCGAGGTCCTCCACCTTACCCTTTTATACACCATTTTTGGCAGAAAAGGTACCCCTTCCGTATTCCTTCTATTCTGACAAATGGTACCCCTTTCACATACCTAGTTGAGAACTTGTATCCTGTATATGCATTGTCTTCAAAACACGAAGAAAATCACAGTACTAGGAAATCTTCTCGACTTTTTCACAGCCCTTTTAAGTCTTTTTACAGTTCGAAAGACTGATTTCCCGCTCTTTTATATACTTCAACCAGTGAAATGCCCACCCTTTGATACACCTGAGGCCTCAAAATGGTACCTTCCCTGGGCCGGAGCCTCCCTGTATAGGCCATTATAGGGAGTACCCCCACCGGGGGTGTTTTTCAGCATTTCAACACCTTCATACTGCAAGGGTATAGATAACTACTTCTCAAATTTCCATACAGTCAATTCCCTTTATAGAGGACACTGTAGGTAGGGACCTTGAATTAGTGTCCTCATTAGCGAGAGTCCGTAATAGCGGGAGTTTATTTCAGTCAAACATCTCTAATATATTTTTGGAGGGGATTTAGCTGCTGTCCATATTATCGGAGTGTCCGTTATGGCGGGGAGTCCGCAGGGCGAGAGTTGACTGTATTAACAAGAATTCTGTTTTAGTCTCTTTAATTTGACTCTGAAGATGACTACCGCACAGGTTGTCGAAACGTCAGTCATTGTCAACAGCAACAGTCCTATTCAGGACTACGTTCACCCGGACCATCAAACTCAACCAACTTTTGAAATGACTCCTGGGTACAAACCTTTCCCAAAAATTCTTATCTCTGTATGAATCCTTAGCGGTAAACTTCTACAAAGTGGTTTCCTGGATATCCCAGGAGTTTTTTGGGTGTCAGGAGGCATGATGCTTGATACAAAAATTCAAATGTGAAGAAAAGTTACCGATATAAAATGTGTGGCTTTCTTCGGTCTTAAAACTCCATTGCCTCTCTAAAGTATCGAGAACCTGTACAGTTTGGAACATTTTGAAATTGATTGTTGGCTTTTTTTTCTTAATTATGATATTGAGGACATGACAAAAACTTTGTGTTGAAGGACGATAACATAACCCTGAGAAAACAGCCGACCTTTCGAGATGTCACCACTGGTTTCCCGCGAAAGGAAGTGTGAGGAACGAGTGCAGAAATTCCATGCTGCACGCGTCACAACCCAGATCTGGGTAGTGCTCCTGATTGGTTGAAGCAAATTTCTCTCGGGGCCAGACCAATCAGAAGCACCACCCAGATATGAGAAGCAACACGTCATCAGTGTGGAATTTCTGCGCTCGTCCCTCAGACGTCATTTCGCCGGGAAAACCAGTGGTGGGGACGCGGCTGTTTTCTCAGTGTACGAAATAAACTTGGATGAACTTACTTTCGCAGGTCGTTGTAATCTGATGTAATTATCAAGTCATGCCCTAAAATATACAGAGCACTCATTAAATCACTCCACTGTGTAAGCTCCCCTAAACATCCACCAGTAAAGGCTTCAGTAAAGAACTTGAAGTTGTCTTCTATGCTTCCCATATAGAGAAGAATCTGGTAAAGGAAATCAAGACCTTTAGATTAGGGAGCTTAAACAAATGTTTTTTTTAACCGACGCACGTCGACCGGAAATGGACTTTTTGCTAACTTAGGCGGAGGTTTTGCCCAATGTTTCGGGTCAATGGTCTCTATAAGAATAAAGAAACTTAGTAATACAAACTGGGTAGTGTCAAGGCATATCATTATCGGTTGAGTTGGCTGAAAACGCCTTTGCTTAATGAGCTCCCCATTATTATACGAGAACGACTACGACGACGAGATTTTCTCAATACTAAGTAGTGCGCTCGTGAACCAACGTCATTTTGGCGGGAAAGTGTGATAGCCGTCGTCATTCTACTACAAGTTTTCGCAAGAATGTCGTTGTGGCGGAAAAATTTATCAAATGCTAGGAGTTTTATCATTTTGCGATCTTCCTTTTCGTTCAACTTAACCTCTCCTTAGAACAACCATCCAACTTACTTTCTTCTAATCAGCTGGCCCCCCCAAAAGAGCTTTTATCTACTTACCAATACCAATCACGTTGCTTCTTGATCTGCCTTGCTAAACTGCTGGAATTTCGTCCTTACAATTCGTTAGACCGATCAAACGGCTTGTTTCTAGCTCGCTAAGCCTTTCAAATGCCTTATTTTTAGATTTCAAAAAATTACCCACCTAGCCGTCCCCTCACCCAACGTTCTCACTTAGGGCAAAATGTTGGGCTAGGGGAGGGGTAGGTAGGCTGAGGTAATACGATTCTGGGAAATTGCTACCTACCCCTCCCCTAACCCTAACACTAACTCCTTACTTGGGGCAAAATGTTCTTTTAAGGGAGGGGTAGGTATGTACAGTTCTCAGAATCTTACTCTGATCTATGCATTCAGCAATATTCAAAGAAAACCCCAAATTCACCTTTTTCTTCGTTCTATTCTTCACATTCAGGGTCGCAGCAAGCTGTTCAGTGGCTTCTTTCCACTGCGGCCATGTTTCCGTTATTCGAATTCTCATCCAGGCGTAACGGTCGTCCTTTAATTTTTCTAATAACCCGGATACATCTGTGCAAATCACTGCCTGCAAGCCAAAGTCATGTGAACGATGATTTAATATTCTGCTGCAGAATTTGACACAAACAGGCAGCTGAACGAGAGAAGTACATTGGACTAGAACTATCCTTAGTCAGAACATCTTAGTAACGAATCCAGCAAAAAGATTTGTACATGTGTTCTTCTTACATTCAGTCTATTTACACAAAAGAAGCTTAACGTTTATAAAAGATTGAACACGTTGTCAAACACAATCCACAGGCTGAAGCTGAACCTGTTTGAAAAGCCTATACTTATTAACACCTGATCCAGAATCTTCCAACGATATCTAACAGTACTGCAAATATTTTTTTGTTTACCGCTCATATACCTGAATTATTGACATATGGATACAAACCTCTGTGTGGTTGGCAGGTGGTTTAAAGGGGTCAAAGTCACGTCTCCATGGTAACACTGGACACCAACCCTCGACCTACGCACAACCACAGCAATTGCAAATTAAAAGGTACTGGTAAGCATTAGCAAGCCCAGGTCTACTCTTAGGCGATTTCCTTTGACATAAACATTTTATTGGATTTATCATTACGGGCTCCGTTTACATGGAGGGAGTAAGATCCTAGACGGCGGATCAACTTTACGTTGGGTTTACATGCACAAAATTTGGCCCATGTGGTACCCAAATATAGAATGTTTGAGAAGGAATTAAAAATGGCGGACGACAAAAACAAACATACAATTTGGGTCCTTCTGTTCTCTTTACTGGCGGTAACAACTACCTTTCAGCAGAATCATCACAATAATCAGGTCGCGGTAACGCCAAAGAAATAGTCGGCCTTTATTGCTGTGATTAGCCACTGAACGACCCGCCGCTACTTTTGTCCGGTTTGTCCCTAGTCCTAGGATCTTCCGAGGGAAGGCAGTTTACATGGAGCAAGGATCTTCCTAGTACTAGGATCTTCCTACCTGTCAGCTAGGAAGATCCTAGTACTAGGAAGATCCCTGCTCCAGAAACAAGTACAACCCTTTGCATGTAAATCAAATACAGCAAACATATGGCGCTAGGATCATCCGCCTTCTAAGATCTTCCTCCCTCCCCTTATTCACCTTATTCTTATTTATTATTTAGCTAGCATTAGACGGCATGATTGCAATGGTGAGCAAATAAAGGTAAAAAACCATTTGAGTCCTGAGTGTCTCCTTTTATACAACCTTCTTTATCAAATAAACTGATGAAGATGATGGTGGTCGGGGTTGTGGTGGTGGTGATAATGTTGACGACGATGATGATAATGCTGATGATGATGATAATGATGGTGATGCTGATGATGCTGATGATGATGATAGTGGTGGTGATGATGATGATGATGGTGGTGGTGGTGACGACAAGAGCCGATTACTTGGTAATGATGATGATGATGATGATAGTGGTGGTGGTGGTGGTGGTGATGATGATAGTGGTGGTGGTGGTGGTGGTGATAATGATGATGATGATTGTGGTTGTGGTGGTGGTGATGATGATGATAATGATGATGATGATGATGACGAGGACGATGAGAAACTGATGCGAAGTAAACTCACCTCGCTGAGGTATTCAATTACAGAGCATAGGCTATTCGGCTGAACCTGGTGTTTCTCTCCATGGCACTTGGGATTCCACGATTCATTAAAAGACTTAAAAACAAAACAAACAACAAAAATAATTAAACAAACAAATATTTGCACTTATGCTATCACTTCAGCCGAAATAAATAAATTTTGCACTGTCTTCGGCCGCATTAAATTATCTGACGAACAAATCTCTTTTTTTTGGTTGTTATTTGTCGATATCAACTTGCGATTGTCTAATACTGGTAAAGTCACCAAATATTTATGGCTCAATTTTGTAGCATGTTCTTCATTGAGAAAATCTACGCAACGTTCCTGAAAAAAAGAGTTTATGAAAAAAAAAAATGGAATTAATTTATTCAGACGTCACTCTTGACCGAAGTCTAATTGAAGAAAATTGCGTTGTCATTTTAAGGCAAGCACATATATTGCGCCCCGGTAAAGACCTTATTGCTTATTCATATATTACACCACTAAAAAAAAACTTTGAAAGTGCCAGACTTTTTGTCTTTTATCGTTTTTTCACCGGCGAGACTTGAGATTACAAAGAAGGAAATGCCGCTCCAAATATCTTGGTCTCTAAAAAATTTTATTCGCATTTATAATTTTTATCTTTACTATCGAAACCGGTTGTTCTTATTCCGTAATGGTGTGTTGTTTTCCTGCCGGTAATTAAAGTAGCTTGTTTTGACGAGTTCAACATGACACCTGCTTTTTCATTTTTCGAAAGCGAAGGTTAGCGAAAATTGATGTTTTCAGTACTTAACGACACAGCTGACGATAACAGCCTTTACCAACGGATCCAGTTTATCTAAAAAATAATGGTGTTTTCTTTTCCTGCACTCATGAAAATACAGTAGCCTGTTTTTAGTCTATCTAAAGCGAACATTATAGAACTGCACCTGGTTTATAATTCAATTTTGGAATACCTACTGATTGGACAAAGCAGAAAATAAATTGATTAGAATTATAATATATTATTGCTCATAGACGATGACCTCACACGAGCTGTCAATCTATTTAAACACAACCAGCACTTTAGCTCGAACCACCTGCAGAACGAAAACTTTAAGTTGCCTTCAACAACTGAAGGTAATCTTTGAGAGCCACTAACAATTTTTGATTCTTAAGTCCGGGAATGATGTGATGAGGCATGCGGTATACTTGAACTCCTACTGCAAACTGTGAGGACTATCAAGCCAATATGTGTAATACGCATGTCACAAATTGAGAAAGCTAAGAAAGTGCGCAGGTCACACAGGACTCAATACAATACTTAGGCACATAGCAAGAGCAGGACTCAGTGCGCTTGATCTAGAGTTGGGATACAAAATTCATGGACTTCAAACTATTAATGTGACACCACGTCAACATCTCTGAGCGAAATGGACGCCCTTTTGGTGATAAATATTGTTGTTAATGTTCCACTGATGGTCGTAGCAGTCATCGGCAATACGTTAGTGCTGTCCGCTATATTTAGGACACCTTCAATTCATTCATCGTCTTCAATCTTCTTGTGCAGTCTCGCTGTTTCGGATCTTCTTGTCGGGCTGGCTGTGCAGCCAGTTTATATCGCCCACGAGCTAAAGCCTGATCCTGGCTTGCGCAAGACAGCCAATATACTTTTCAACATGGGTTGTGTTGTTTCGCTCTGCACAATGACAGCAATAAGCATAGACCGATTTATGGCGCTTCATTACCATATGCGGTATCCAAATTTAATGACCAACAAATGTGCAATACGAACTACAGTAACTCTATGGCTGTTTGTCATCGCTTCATCGTTTTTAATGCTGTGGCGTACACTTCCTATAGTTCTCGCTGTTGGCATCTTTGCATGCCTTTTAATATCCGCTTTCTTTTACACCAGGATTTATTCCATAGTTCGCCATCATCAGTCAGCGATTCACCTTCAGCAACAAGCTGTACAAAGTATGAACACCGTGCAAAGTATAAACATAGCGCGATCGAAGAAAAGTGCAATGAACAATTTCATATATTTCATCTGTCTGGTTCTCTGTTATTCGCCAATGTTCACTTCAATGATAATTTACACCATTGACCCAACACTCAGTTCAAAATTGTGAACTGTTGCAAATACTGTAGTGTTCTTGAACTCGTCTATAAACCCAATTTTTGTATTGCTGGCGTTTAAAGGAGCTTCGAAAGGCAGTTTTAAAACAGGGCAAAAGTTGTTACGTAAGCAAACAGAGGAGAGACAAGAAAATGAGCTTAAGGCATGTTAGATGCTTCATTTGTTAAAGTTTTTTGTCAATGCCTACAGTCTAAAATCTACAGCTATGTTCGCCTCATTTGCGCGTTTTACACTAGCGTGCAAAAGCCACACGTTTTTATCGTGGGCTGTGACCAACAGTCAAGACAAAACATATCTCAAAAACTATGCAAATACTCGATAATTCTTAAACCATATTTGATTCCTACACACTTTGATTTCAATCATACACAAAGGATTTCTATAGACGAAGCTATATTTCATGCCATCATATACATAATTATCCTCTTTGGAAACCACCTTTAGCTCGCATTGTAGTCTGCGTTTCTACCGGCGGTCGTGTAAGCGTATGGCCCACCATGCCTACTGTAAACTCTAACAAAAAAAAGAAACTCAACAATTTTACAGCAAACTGATGTAAATTGTTAATTCACTCCGACAAAGCGGCCATTTGGAACGTGACCCATATGACATCATTTGTGGCGCCATGTGACGTCATACTGTTACGTGAACAATTGTAGAGTATTAGACGGGGTCAACCGTATATTGGTGTCACTGTTGGCACTTTAACGACAACACAAAAATCCAAGATGGCGGTCATTTAAATCATGACGTAACTCGTACCTCGTGTAACGTCACTGGTCAACATTAGTTTAAGTATTTTTCAGTAAAGCAAAAACCTCTGTAAATTTCATTATCAGAATGTTATTGAGACTACAGAATCCTCCAGTCCCACCCCAGAAGTAGGTTTGTGTGATCTGAGACCGACTATCCAATAGAAAGAAACGGTCGACCTTTCCCATGACGCGGAACTACTGACGAACATTTTTGAAAATGCCGGAAGGCAAGTGTCTGTCGAACCAAACCGACCGGACAGATGAGAAGTCTTAATTGGTACATACCGCTCCATCCTTGTATCGACCGAAATCTCTGAAGCTTTGGGTATATAATGTCCAGCATCAGAGGCTATATGTCTGTATGTGGTTAATCCGGCGGACTAAAGTTTGTATACAGTTGTATTAAATAGCGTGATTTCACCTGTAGGTACCGTTGACTCCCGATAACTCGAGCCCTCGCTAACTCGAACCGAAGTCGATTTCCCTTGGATTTCCTTAATACATTTACTGTAATTTTATCCTTCGTAACTCGAACCCTTAATAACTCGAACTTCTCGCTAACTCAAAGTAATTTTTGTTTCCCTTTAGACAATTTTTATGTAATTGTACCCTCGATAACTCGAACCATGTTTACAGCCCGTGGAAATCGGGGGGAAAAAACAGTGTACTGAAGTCCGAAACATTGAATTTAATTATAAACACATGATAAACAACAGAGTCAATTTTTTTCTTTTAGTTTCTCGTCAGTCCAAAAAAAATTCATTGTCCATCCCTGTATATTAATCACGGTTTATTGCTCAATTTCTTTTTCAAAATATCAATCTATATCCCTTGATGCTCTTGAAGTAACGTGTGCATGATCCTTGCATTTCCTCCCCATTCATTTGCTTGGTTTTTTTTTATCTCCGGTCATTTGCTTCCAACTCCCGATAACTCGAACTTTGTTCAATTTCCCTTGAAGGTTCGAGTTGTCGGGAGTCGGCTGTGTTTCTGTAGGTATTGTTATTCCCTAGTGGCGAGCGGGATGTGATGGGAAGGAAGAAAGATTCCCATCACCCCTGCTCCAAGAGGGTCTCAATGGGGTGGTGGCTTTTACGGTTATCGGCTAAAATTTTGGCTCTTTTACGGCTATCGGTTAATTTTTTTCAGTTACGGTTAACGAAAAAGTTAAAAATTAACTTCTTTTGTTTAAAAAAGTTAAATATTAATTAACCTGTATTTTTTGAGTAAAGGTCTTCGGATCATCTCGGGATCATGAAATAAGCTCTTCTTTTGAAAATTTTAACATTTGGTAGATCATACTTTTTATAAAGTATTCCACTTTTAATATTATTTTACACATAGAAATGTCAATAGTCAATTTAAAAATAATCTTTGTGAAAAAGCAAAAGCAG
>CALNXI010003465.1:0-25904 GCA_942486025.1 Porites evermanni | reverse complement strand
CGCGCGGCTAATGCGTTTCGGGTCACTTGGTCCGAGCGAGTTCGCCACCGAAATGCCTTGACCGAGATTGCGTGGGAAGACGTCGCACATGGACTAGGCTTGACAATGTCTACCGTCGCGTCAGAGAAAAACAGGGAAATGTTGTCGGCAACGTGTTTTACAAACAGTGACATCTGTGCTTGGTGTTTCACTAGTGTTTCGAGGACACGACCTCCGGAAAATTGCAAATATTAATCCCCAGCAAGAAGCCACACTTTCGCTATGGAAAAAATTAGTTCCCCGAGAGAGCGCTGGAAATGGAGCCTAGGAGTTGGTTAACTCCTAAAAGGCGCTTCGCCTAACGTGCGTACGGAGTCACACTGGCCGGGAAATAAAAAACGCAACCATAAGTGAGTTTAGTACCTTCCTTAAAAGTAGCAGATCCAGGGAACACTGTCTTTTACGGTTAACTCTTTTTTACCCTATTTACGGCTAACGGTTAAAATTTTTCAATTTTTACGGCTATCGGCTAATTTTTTGGCCCTTTTACGCCTATCGGTTAACCCCATTGAGACCCTCCTCCAACCGTGCGCGCTACGCGCGAAAACGACTAAGGACGAGTCAGAATTTGCACAGCTGCTAGCCAGACAACTGCAAGATGGCGTCTTAAGATGGCGTCTTAAGATGGCGTCTTAAGATGTCTAGTAAAAAAAAAAAAATTAAGGGGTAATAGTCATTATTCATTTGTATATCTAGCCGGATTTCTGAAACAAAAGCTACCGAAATTGGCAACCATTTGAGTCGAAAAGGGCCAACGTATAAAAGCAGGTTTTTGAGTCCGATAAGGCGAAAAATCACACTTATTTTTCACTTGTCTTGATTTCCTTTGTTCTTTTTAGGGGAATATATTGCATAACCCCTCATTATTATTCACTGTCTGAAAAGATGGTGGCGGCGTTTGATTTTAACAGGGGAGTGCGTGGCTAAAACAATAGCTGATAACAATAACAAAACTATTCCATATATATTTCCCCTGCTCATATTCCCCTCATCATATTCCCAACTGATATTCCCCTCAACATGTTTAACCGTCGTCTCAGTAAAACAACACAAGTCAGAATTTTGAACTCCGATCAATGAACTTACTACATTTTGTTGGACTTCATTTTCTTTGTCGGCATTTGTCATAGCACAATGTCCTTCAAACTAGAGATTTGTATCACCGCCCTCGTCACTTTTGAACAAACTTGACATAACATCTCCATCGTCTACCCGCGAACATCCTGGTTTGCAATGTGACTCGTTGGACGACTGACACAAAAATCTGTCGCGGTAAAATGTCCAAAAGAGTTTCCAATACTGCTCTGCCTTAACTTTATGAATACATTTTCTTCTGAGTTACTCATCTCTTTCTGGTAAAAGTAGTATTTGTCTACCCCACATGAATTGATCAATTTCCATATTTCAGAATTCAACCTCAAACAATTCGAGGCTCTTGGGAATAAGCATCTCTACAGATTAATTCAACGCTTCAAAAGCTTTATGCTTTTGGAAACCTCTCAAGTGAAAAATAAGTATATTATTTGCTTGTCTCTAGCCTCCGGGGTACGCCCCGAGGGCGTACCAGGTGAATATACCACATACCCCCTCGTCCCAGGTAAATTACCCTTACTAACCAAGGAAAAGAAACGAAAGAGGAAAAGTGTTTTAAAGTAAATATCGCAAGGGCACTTTCAGACCCCATTTCCATGTCACCAGGTTCCTACCAAGGTACCATCTGTCTTTTGTCAAGGTTTATTTTCGCTGATGATTATATTTTTAGGGTAGATCTACTTGTGCAAGCAAATGACGCTGGAAAAGTAGTTGCCAGGGCCCTCCCCTACTCGGCAGCGTGAAGAGAGAGAGACGGGGGCCGAGTCGGAGAGGAGCCAGACAACGAACTTGATGACGCTGGCTGTTATACCTATCATTTTTTACCCCTTTAGCGTCAAATCTTTCTTGTTAAATTGATGCTTAGTGAACCAGAGAGGCCAATTTCTTTCCCCTGTCCCTTTTCTCCGTTGTTTATACAGAAAAAGAAAGGAAAAAAAAAACATACGAATTAGATTTCGATACTCTGGGATTTTTAAAAAAACCGCCAGGGTGCCCAAGCGCCAGAGTGCCCAAGTGCGTTGAACATTACTTCCTAGTACAGTCAACTCCCTTTATAGCGGACACTGTGGGGACCTCGGGTTAGTGTCCTCATTAGCGAGTGTCCGTAATAGCGGGCGTTGATTTCAGTCAAACGTCTGTAATTTGTTTTTGCTGGGGATTTATCTGCTGTCCGTATTATCGGGGTGTCCGTTATAGCGGGGTGTCCGCAAGACGAGAGTTGACTGTAATTTGTTTTTACCGGGCATTTAGCTGCTGTCCGTATTATCGGGGTGTCCGATATAGCGGGGTGTCCGCAAGGCGAGAGTTGACTGTAGTTCCAATGAAAGCATCATTCGCCGCAAACAAAAAACGAGAAAACTCAGGTGGAACATGTCAGACTCTCTGACAGACATAAATTGAGTGTCCTTTTTTTGTACCAAAGGTATATCAGCGCATGCGCATATTCAAAGACCAGCTCTGACGCAAACTGTTTCGCAATCTGCCTTTATGACATTCAATAATACTTGGCATACAATCAAAAAAGAAAGGTGACAGTAAGATTAATGAATTGAAGCTTATTATCAGATCACTTCTGAATAGGAATTATTATCGCTAATTTTCATTGTTTCCTGTTTGCGACAAAGCCGTCGTCTAGCCAGTGCTAGTTTGAATAATGTGTCTCGGCCGGACAAGTTTTAAAACCGCCCTTCGAAGTTCTCGTACGCGCCAACAAAATAAAATGGGATTTATAGAAGAGTTCATAAAAACAAAAGTATTACCGACTTTCCACACCATCAAACCGCTAAGACTTGGACGAATAGCGACGATCGACATAAAACTAAGCATNAACTCCCTTTATAGCGGACACTGTGGGGACCTCGGGTTAGTGTCCTCATTAGCGAGTGTCCGTAATAGCGGGAGTTGATTTCAGTCAAACGTCGGTAATTTGTTTTTGCTGGGGATTTAGCTGCTGTCCGTATTATCGGGGTGTCCGATATAGCGGGGTGTCCGACATAGCGGGGTGTCCGATATAGCGGGGTGTCCGCAAGGCGAGAGTTGACTGTAGTTCCAACGAAAGCATCATTTGCCGCAAACAAAAAAGGAGAAAACTCAGGTGGAACATGTCAGACTCTCTGACAGACATAAATTGAGTGTCCTTTTTTTGTAGCAAAGGTATATCACAGCATGCGCATATTAAAAGACCAGCTCTGACGCAAACTGTTTCGCAATCTGCCTTTATGACATTCACTAATACTCGGCATGCAATCAAAAAAGAAAGTTGACAGTAAGATCAATGAATTGAACCTTTTTATCAGACCACCGGACTAGGAATAGTTATCGCTAATTTTCATTGTTTCCTGTTTGCGACAAAGCCGTTGTCTAGCCAGTGCTAGTTTGAATAATGTGTCTCGGCCGGACGAGTTTTAAAACCGCCCTTCGGAGCTCTCGTACGCGCCAACAAAATAAAATGGGATTTATAGAAGAGTTCATAAAAACAAAAGTATTACCGACTTTCCACACCATCAAACCGCTAAGACTTGGACGAATAGCGACGATCGACATAAAACTAAGCATTGGAGTATAGCAGAGAATCATACAGATGTAGTAAATAAAGGTGCTGATGGCACTTCTCTTAGTCCGAACCATGTTCATGGGAACCCGTAGAACCTGTTGTTGGGCACGAATTTGAAACTGATGCTGACGAACGATGAGATAAATCCTGGTATACGAAAACGTAGAAATAAAGATGCAAATCGCAATGCCCACAGCAAGAAATGCAAACATAATCGTTTTGTTCCATAACGTTATAAACGACAACAGAATACCAAACAGCCATAGAGACAATGATGTATACATGGCGCGCATCTCAGTCATCAAACACTGGTATCGGAGGTGGAACTGAAGGGCCATGAATCGATCCACGCTTATCGCCGTCATTGTGCAGAGAGAAACTACGCCTGTGAAAATGAATAACACCTTGATTGCGAAAGTTAAAGGCGGTTCTTGTTTCAGTTCATATGCGATGTACACTGGCTGGACGATGATTCCGACAAGCAGGTCCGAAAAGGCGAGACTGCACATGAAAATGGTAGATGGTGATCGAAGCGAAGGAGTCCTTAAAATTGCGGATAAAATCAAGGTGTTGCCAGTGATGCAAGCAAGCATTAACGGCACATTAAGGATACAGTTTATAAAGGTAAAGCTGCTCATCTTTTTAGCTTAGAAGCCGTCACGCTATAACACTATTCCACAATCTTCCACTTGAAGAAAAACAGCTAAGTATATTGGAAAGGTTCAGCTGCTGTCTTGTGACTCCTTTCGGACTCTTTTTTTAGTTTTTAGCAAGTGACGTTAAGTTAATTTAAAGTGATCGAACCAAAAAGAGTAATTCATTATTATATTAAAGTTGTTTGCACTTATTGACAACATGGCATTTTTTTAATCAACTCACAGCTGCTAGTAAATATTTATAATTTTGCCGTCGGCACGAAATTAATACAGTTGCGCTTTCTATTTTCATTCATACCTCAAAATGCGAATCACCTAACAATTCTTTTAGCAGGTGATACCCTTATTCGAAAGGCTCAGTTATTTCTCTTTTTTTTGGGCTTATTGCTTCGAGGAGGTATTTTAAAGATCGCAAAGCCAAGTTTCGAGCGCGCAAATCTACAAATAAAAAAAGAAGAACAGCGAAAACGCTTTTCCTTGGAATATACTGGCGCAGTTAAGCCAAAAACGCTCTGAAGAAAGCGAAGATTATCTTTCAAAATACCTCACAGAGCCTACAGTGAGCCAAAGGCGCGGATTCACAACGGTTTCTACCTTTTAACGGAAATCGGTCAGATTTTTCATAATGAAAATATTTTTAATTTAAAAAAAAACTTTCCAAGTTGAAATATTACTCCATATCCACTACAACATGGAAATTGACCTTGATGAAATAATCCACCGATTGGCCAAGCTTCATCCGAGGAGATTGGAACTGACTAATATCCTGTCTGAATGACTCAGAAACCCAGGAAAGGAGACTTAAGTGAGTTAAAATCCACAACATTTCCCCTCGGGAGTATGCCGCGGATCCCCCTAGAAGCTTGCGCCCTCGGCGCTCGTTTAGGAAATCGGTCAGTATTTATCCTAGATCCGCGCCTGAGCTGCCACCAATGAAAATTCAAGATTTGGCGGGTTGGCATACTGGGGAGACGTCGCTTATAGGATGTTTTCACTCACGTGGCCAGCATCTATGCAAATTTATTGAAACAAAAGAAAGCGTTTGTATAAGAAAAGAGTTCAACTCCCACAGGATTGGTTTGGGACACCAACATGGCCTCCGTTTCATTGCTTTTGGACACCAATATAGCCGCCGTGACGTCATGTGAAAACACTCTATAGGATGTTCCCGCTATAGCGCTTCGACAGGGGAAACAAATTTTCGCATGTAGAAGGTTGGTCGCGTTCGAAAGATGTTAGAATAAAGACACTTTTCTCTGTAGCTGTCACGGAAGTGATGTCAATTTGGTTCAGGTGTAACAGGACTGGTTTGACTGTTAAAAAATCGCAAGTTTTCGCCTTCAATGGCCATTTTAAGGTGGTTCTAGAGCCTGGGTCGGCGTTGGGTCGAACTGCTCTACGTGACTGTTATGGGGAACGAATTTTGACCCAGTTCCCTACGTAACATTGTAACAGCCAATAAAAGAAGCAATAGCGTCCCCCCAAACAGTCCCATAGTGCAATTCGACACAACACAGTCCCAGCCTCGCGCGCCACCACAAAATCACCAATCAAAGCAGGTAAAAAGCTTTATCACTACGTTGTAAATGTATGTGGCAAAGGTTTTGAAAGAGTTGAACTATCGCAATAGCCTGCCTGATAACAGGCTCTCTTGTGGGGATAGAACGAACAGAAGGCTATGTTTTGTTTTAGTCAAATTAAAACCCGTTACCAAGCTAAACTAGAAAAACGAAGATGATCATTTCCCGCCTTGATGATTAACCGCTCAACATGTTCTTACCATTCTCGAAATGAAAAGGTTAGTAGGTTTTAACAAATGTCCTTCAAAAATAGATTGCGTATCTACATGAGTACGTGACGACCTAAATAGCAACTGTTAAAGACGCTACATTGACAGTGCATTAGCCTGTTTTGCAATAGCCTGCGTAGCATGGCGGTTTTGGTTGGGTGCGTTAAGTAATAAAGGCGGGCGCCCGGCTCGACAAAACCGCCATGCTACGCAGGCTAGTTTTGCAAGCTCTCCGGGGTGCTCTGGCGATCGATCTGAGAGAATAAATGCATGGTCGTTCCTACCTTTATTTTCATGGAACATAGAGGAAACAAGGAGCTTTCAGGAACTCTACAAGTTACTGACTTGGCTGTGATATTTTCAGCTGCAAATAATAATAACAGCGAGAATATCAGTAACTTTCAAGACATGGCCTGTGATTGAAGAACGAAAAAGTAGATGATTCAAACAAACAGTACTCCTCGCCCAAAAAACGGCAGAAGCTACTACTCACTTTGGTCAATGAAAATAGAGGTCTGGAAGAGCTATTAGGGACTTTAAGATCCAACGACGCGACGTAACGAGAACGTGGCTTAAAAAGTGAATTTGAGTTCTTTCAGCCTTTATAGCCATTCTTCCTTCCCACTTCTTTGTCAAATGCAGGCGAACCCTCCTGATGCTGAATTTTAAGTGACCATATCCAAGCTCAGAAAGAGAAATAAAATTTCGTCGTTGCTAGTTTGCGTCCTCCATAAAACGCAAAATAAGGCATTTTCACGTCGTAGTCGTGCAAAAACGGGAAAGAAATGTACAAAAAGAAGTGTGATGCACGTGCGAAGTTGTTGTTTGCTCATTAAACCTTTTTTTTTTTACCTTCTGGTTGCCATCCGTGTCGTTGGATCTTAGTACCTATTGTACTACTCAAAACTGCATCTACTAAGCACAACTGTTACGAAAGACAGGTCTTGTCTTAGTCTTTGAAAATCTCCATTGATACGAGGATTTCCTTGACACTGTAAACGAGGCTAAGTTCCAAAAATTTCTAAATCACTGAGCGTCAACGGAACGATAAGAAAACATTTTATTATATGCCTGGCTGTGAGAGAAGGGCTAGATGGCAACTTGCTAGCCTGCGAGCAAGCTCTCGTATTTGGGCGAGCGAAGCGAGCCGCGCGAGAACGCGCGAGCTAGCGGCGAAGCCGCGAAGGGCCGGGGAAAGGAGAGCGATCATTGCAAGCTCTCCTTTCTCTACCCCGCCCCCCGCTTTGGCGTCTCCTCTCGCGTGCCCCTCGCCCGTCTACTTTTCACAATATCCCACAAATGGAGAGCTTGCTCGCAGACTAGCAATGTGCTCGTAGCGAGTTGCACGCTTCGCTCCTGCAAGAAAATTTATGCCTTTTGGCCATACATAGAAAAAGAACGAGTAAAACAAAAGAGCAAGGCGATATCCAGCCATCTCGACAGAAAAAGCGTGGTCAGCGTGGTGTGGTTAATGCACATGTAAAATTTGTGACCTTGAAACTAGCACTGACGACAAGGAAATAAATTCCCGTTCGGGAGAAAGGGGCTTGTAGTTTTGTTCGCCACAAAAAACTTTTTCGGTTGGGAATCAACGAGTCCATTTGACCACCATTTCGCAGGAACTTCGTGTATATGTTTATTTTTACGCATAAACGCCCACGTAGGCAGCTAAATTCAAAGATTAAAATGCTCATTATCACGCCTTAGGAAATGTGGTGAATAACTACACTAAAAGAGGGACCCCACGTAAATTCACAACGAGAAGAATGCCCGGGAAGTCAGCCCACATGAACAGCATTTGTTGACATCCCGCGCACAAGAACAGTTGTGGCGGAGCGATTTTTGTGTCGGAAAGAAACTGAGCCGCGCCGATCTCGAAAGTGGAGAGTCACATATCGGATAGGTTCTGTGCCATACTTTGGTGCAGTGTCAACACCTGTTCCGCCCGCCGCAGAAGTAAATAGGGACCTTACGATCCGACAACGGCAACATTCATGGAAACGTCGCTGAAGAACAGTCTTCGCATCCTTTTAAACTTTTTCGCGATTATCTCAATTCGCCCTGTTACTTATAAGAAGGGAATTTTGCTTGAAGCTGAAGAGAGGGGACCGCGCCCAAGATCAGACAGAGATGGTAGAATGTATCGCCTAGCCGTTCCTGTTCTCAAGTAATCTTAAAATTTGGTCATTTCACGTCGTATTTGTGCAGGGACAGCAAAGAAATGTATAAAAAAGCGTGGTGCACGTGCAGAGTTCTTGTTTTTCTAATTAAACCTATTGCTTTTTTGACGTTCTCCTTGGCGTCGCCGTCGTAGTTTCGCAAGGTCCCTAATAAGGCGGCGCGAGGACTGAAACACACTGAGACGGAATCGAGGACTGGAGTTTGGTTCATCAAACCCTCTTGGCCAGCTGAGGGGGCACGATGCTCCACCCCGATGTGTGAGAGCGACTTGTACCGCCCAGGGAACCGTTCCTCGAAAGTCCCGATTATAAACGGGCCCTGTAAGCCGTCTCCGTTTAAATTAAAGATCGAGGTTTCAATAGTTTTGCATCTAACGTGATAAAACTATCAGTTAATGAAACAAAATAGAGTAGTTTGCTAGCCAGGACCCGCGCTCTCATTTTTTATATTTCCATTTGAATATTTGATTTTGGGCCCGAAAAGTTAGCGGGACTTTCGAGAAACGGGCCCCAGGGCAGTTGCTGTTGACACTATAGCAGATAGCCGCCTGTCGTGGCGCCACTAAAAGCTATTCAGTATAGCGTGAACATCGCCTTAGACAGAATAACAAATGACAAATACTCACAAATTGTCTCAGGCGTTTTTTTCAGAACAGCATCGTTTGATGAACGGTGAACATTTACTAGGGGATCTCCGTGGGTCTCATCTACTTGCGCAGTTTCTGTGAAAACCAATGTAAACGGAAAAAACTGAATTAGCTGTAAGTCATCATAACATAATCATCTTCCTCCTAATTTTTCAATTAAAACTGAGTAAAAATTAACGAAAGTACTGCTCGGTAGCCATAGGATTTCGTCCGAAAGCTAGAAAGTTAGAACCACCTTGTACAGCATAATACACACTAAACAGGAAAGTAGCGCTCAGCAGCTCAGCTTTCACGATTTAAAATAATCTATGGCAAGAGCCATGGCTCTTGTCTATGGTTACACCATATGATTTCATCCACAGATGAATGCATTCTGCATTTTGCATTTAAAAACCAATAGCCGGAAATCCTTTTTCCATTGACAAACTTTGTTCATTGCGTCATGTGCGGGCTTCAGAACAGCCACAACATTTTGGGTTCAAAACCCCAAGTAAAAAGGCTGGTACCACTTTGGTGGAGTAAAATTTATCCTTTATCTCAAGAAAAAGTTTCTTTTGACCATTTGTCTTGCAAATTTGTTGTTGGTTCTCTCCTTTGCTCCGAGAGGTTTTACTCCGGGTACTACTCACTTACTAAGTTTTGCCTGATTTCTGATTGTTACTTCGTCGATCTTAAAACAGCAGCTTCCGGCGATTTTATAAATTGACAACAGGACAAAGATGCTACACTGAAGTAGAACAGTGACTCCCACGAGCCCAGCCAACAAGAAAAGAAAACGTTTTGTTAATAAAACTGAGCGTTTGACTTTCATCTCGAAATGTTGAAAATAAACTAGACCTTGTCCGCGAATCTGTAGAAAATCCGTCGCAGCATATTTTGTAAGGGTATTTCGTTTCCATGGTAGACAGTTTTTTTGTAACTGACGATATCGACGCTTTTGTTCGCCAGTGTTTAATTTGGTCAGAAATTGGCCACTATTGACACAAGCCAGGGTAAATAATATGTCTAGAAAAAGAAAAACGGGGGGAATAATTACGCGCCTTTTAAAGATAATGAAACCTCAATTTTGTGAATACTGCCAATTCTGATTTCTTGATATCTGAATATGCTCACTTATTATTAAGATTTAACTAAACGAAAACTGGGAGAAATTACTCATCATTGTCCAAAAGTTTTACTCGTGGCTGCCTAAGAATAATCACGCCTCTTAACACTCTATTGGCGATACTTAAATTCTGCATGGAACCGGGACGGTACTGTGTTGGTTAAATTGAATGCAGTATTGACAAATATACCAAAAAATGTGATTAGGAATTTTATGTGGCAAATAATAATAATGACAAAAACATTAATAATCATGTAATAATAATGACAAAAAACATTTAATCATATAAGTCTCTGTTGGCGGTTAAGGTTTATGGAAATGATTTTTCAAACAAAAAATACAGTAACTGTGTCGTGAACACATAAAAAATAAATGAAAATAAAATAAAATTTCAGCGAGAGCAATGTGAACAAATGCCTAGTAAACCTGGAAAACTTGATGGGGAGGGCTTACAGAGGTGTCTCTTGGAAAAATGGAATTAAATGCCTAATCTTAATCTAGATCTTAATCCTTATTTTTTGCATGCACTGTCCCACCTCAAATAGCCTTGCTAGCTGTGGGCACTTTGCTTCTGTAATATTATCTGCCTATCAACAAAGTTTTGTTGTTGTTGTTGTTGTTTGCTAGGAGTCCGGTCAGGGTGTGGTTCCTGTTTTATTTGATCCCTAAAATATAACTTTTTAGACCAGAGCACCAAACACTTGAGGTAAAGTAATTTATAAGTTGCAATAGCAAGGCTGTCATCGAATGCTTTCCTTTTTCTTTTTCTTTTTAAAGGGTAGCCTCTAGCAATGATGCCAAACCTCCCAAGGGATACCAAAATCTTCAATTCACACCACGAAATGAGGCTGAGCAGATCTCACCCCTTACAAATGGCAGGAATCCACTCCCACCTTCTTGCAAGGACACCAGGATGATGAACTTGTATCACATTCCTTTGGCTTGAGCTGAGTCCTGTCCTGTCATCCCGGAGGGAGGGGTACTCAACAAAGTTTTAGACAGGGAGGCTCCACTCCAAGGTCCAACCCCTTACCCTGTTATAGACCATTTATTACAGAAGAGGTAACCCTCAAACTAAAAAACTTGATGATGCCAGAAAGATATGCATAAACAATTTGAACAATCCAGCCCAGGACTGATCTGATCTAACAGAGCCCAATAACCTGCCATATTATTGCACTTGGACGATAAGAAGAATATCTTGTTGCACAAAAATTAGGTAGCCCCAGCAACTGAGCACACTACGTTTGGTTTCTAACTACGCGAATAAGTAGCAATGATAGATTCTACAAAAAAGCCATGTACTTTTCTTTCGCATAATTTCAATAAAAATAGTTCAATAGCCCAAGTTCGATATATCAAAATTAATATTCTAACATGACTCCGAGGATTTCTGATCATTTTTCTACATTTTGTTTGGTTTTCTTTGTGCTCAGGTCTTTTTTGGGAATTGCGAGACAATGCATGCAGTCTTGAAAAATTTACAACTATGACCCTAAAGCCTCGGAGTCATGTTAGAATAATTATTTTAGTATATTGAACGTGGGCTGTTCCCAGCGCGTTTACCAACGTTAAAGTTGCACACCAGCAATGAGAAATTTTACATAAATTTTATAACCAATGTACAACATGGCGATCAACAGGCGAGTTTGCAAAACAATTCCCATTAAAAAATAAATCAACAATGACGGGTTTCAATATATACCTCCAGGTTGTATTCATGCTGGCTTTCCTCTTGCTCCCAGGTCCAGCCGAACTACTACAGTATCAATCCAGTATGCAGTGATCAGAATAAAGATCTTACTTCCAGCCTATTGCCTAGAAACTTTAAAGAACGCAAGGTCATTATTTTGAAAATAGTCCTTATTTATCTCAAATATTTTCCAGAAGAAACGAAAACATGAAAACAGGCTCACTCTCGCGTCCGCCATCTTAATCTTGAACTATACTGAGATGCGCGCTACTGGGCACTAAAGTTTAATTCTAAGGAGTCTTCTAATTGGCTGCCACATTGTGAAAAATATTTCATTGGTGAGCAACAAATATCGCGCGAAATGCGAAAAAAAATCACACTTTTGTCTTAACGCTACTTGATCACGTAAAAAGTTCAAGGAGTTTTTTTTCACACGTTGACGCTTTTGGTAGCTTAAGTGACGCTGTTTCAAATTGAGACCAATCGATCTATTCTAATTATTTAAACATAAAGAGTTACTGAGATGTGTGACTACTGGACTGAAATGGAATCGCTGTTTTCGTTAAATTCGCGACTATCAAACTCACGGGCAGTAAACCAGGAGGATAATAACACTTCCCGTCAAATCAAAAGTTGAATGAGTGAATTTGAAATACGGCAGGTGATGTGTTTCGGAGACTAATCTGCTGAACCGTGGGTGTGGAACAATGAACATGTTACATAATTTACCCCTACAGACCTAAGTTTCGTAGTTGGAAATGCAAAGCGGCTGAGTGCTTTGATTCTTTTTTTTTTTTTACTTTGAATTATTTTGTTTAAAATATCGTAACCCATTTTTATGTTGAATTACATTTTTAACTTTTGGCTGAGTCGTAAAAGGGTGCTTGGCTTTCGAATTCTATCATACTTAGTGTACGTGCGCGTGACTGAGAGCAAAACGTCAAATGTATAAACAACTTATAGTCTTGTCCGCGCTTAATTCAATTTGTTTGGTACACATGCAAAGTTGATTGAGTTGATTGTTGTTATATCATTCAGTGTTATATGTAAACATATCATTGAAAAAATTGCTTTTAAAATTTTATTTCTAAACGCTCAGGTTCTTCAACATGCGACTATTTTAAATACCGTCTCTTTAATACCCTCCAAGATATAGGAATAAGGTCTCCTTTAAATGCGTGCCTAATGAAACATCCCTTACGCTATAAACGAAGACGAAGAACAAATGTACGTTACACATGAAATACAAGCTATTAAGGACCAATTTGGCATTTGGTCCCTGTTTTGCCTTGTTAGTTTATCTTCTTTTATATAAATTAGCCTATGTTTAACAAACAAAGTTGGATTTAGAATCAGAACGACAACAATCGGGCCGGAAAAGAATTAGAAATTGATCACCTTTGCAAAACCGACTAAGGAGCCTAACGGTTCGGTAAATTTTAGGGGAACAAACCGTCATGCAGTGATAAATTATTAATTACGAGTTTTATCCCATGTGGTTCGACTGGATGGTCGATTCATGTATTCTTTAGCTTGATTACATCTATCAATTCTGTGCAACGACAAACTAGTCAGCTTTCGATTATGACCTATATATTTCCCTGGCCAGCATTACTTCATTGGGGAACATCACCGAAACGACTTGAACTGAAAGGCCTCGAATTTCGAACAGAGTGACTGTTAAATGAAAATTAAATGTATTAATCAGTTAGAGAATGAGTATTGAGCAAATAATTTAACAATTTCCAAAGAATTCTGGTTGCCAAGTGACCTCCGTTTTTGTTAAGTGAACACTGATGAGGCTAGACAAGCTCGGAAAACCCTGTTATTTGTTACTGGGGAGATGCGCCATATCGTCGACCGTACAAAGGCCCGAGCCCTTGACTTTGGGACTATAGCAATGTTTACGAACTCATAGGAAACAGCTGAAATTCCAGTACATCTGTTTACCTAAAAACTCACACTTTTCTTACACTAAAATAGATCCAATTTATTGCGATAAACAGCTCGTGCAGCCCAAGTTATATTTATTAAAAGAGGGCTTTTATCCGTGTCAACCAGACGCTTTTGTTGAGGGCTAAATACAATGACCTTGCGCCACGTGCTCCAGTCGTAGTCAAGTTCAAGTCCATTATCTCTCTAGAAATGTAACTTCTAACACGTGCCTGCATTTAATTGCTTTGCGGACCATTTCCTTGGCCGATATGCGCCACAACTTAAAAATGTGGCGAGAGAGTCTGCAAAAGAGATAGATAACGAAATTTCAAGCAATTTCCCCAAGTACCAAGTGGTTGTATTAGTTAAGTGATTGCGATGGCAACAGTAGGGTCCGCAAAAATAAATTTGGTGATGGGTCAAATTGGACAACATGGAAACGTAACTAATTGCATTCGGGTGAACTTGAAAAAAAGGGTCAAGAGGCCTGATATTCTTCATCCAACTTCCCTCGATCTCGGTGTTCAAGGAGATCCTTCGCCGTGGCATTTTTCAAAACGTTAACTTTGTCAGTTTGAAGTTTAAAAAAAACGTTGAACCATTTCAAAGCAAAATCAGTATTGCGTTATGCGAAGACTGACAAAAAGCCTAGCACGGTAGTTTCACACACACAAAAAAACAAAAAGACAAAAAACAAAAGAAAAGACAAGAAAAACACCACAGGCCTGACATAAAGCGGAATTAGATGAACTTACGGACGACAAGCGTAAACACGATTTCCTGTTTTTATATAGTTAAACAAATTAAAAAGCGATTAAAGTGAAATAAAACATAAAAATATGTCACTGTCATTTGTTGTTTGTTTTGCGGTGGTTTGGTCGACAAGCCTTTAAAAATGGGTCAGTGTATATGACTCGAGCTCTGGCGCGAACGATTCAACAAATTTGAATTAAACTAGCCAGCAATTATATGAAAAACAATTTTTAAACACGATGTTTACGCTCTGGCGTCTCTTTTTGTTAGGCTTTTGTAGAATGTTACAAAATATTTTGAGTATTCATGTTAGGTTGACACAATTCACCTTTATTTCCACAAACATATACCCTCAATGCTGTTTGCCATTTTTTGCACCTGTTAAATTTCATGTCTGTCTTATTTATGCTCTGTTTACAAAGCATTGATTATTCTTTCACTAAAGACCTTCAAAATAATAAGTTAGAGCCCCATTATGTCATTTTAGCGACAAAAACAACACTGAAAAAAAGCGTTCATGATCACTATCGAATGAATTAATTTCCCCCTTTTTTAGTCGAAACCTCGTAAAACTAGCTAATTTCATTACATGTAATTGGTTTTCTAGGGCTAACAGACCAACAATGTGTTTTGTCTAAATGTAGCGGTAACATAACCTAATTATTGTCTAATAAAATTTACTGAGTTTTACGATTTTTTTCGTTGCCGAGATGGTTTTTATAACCATCTCTGCCACTATTTTCGTGAAAAAGTCTTAATTCTAAATGCTACAAGCAAACCTTTTACAGCGCGCTGTTTTGTTTCACACGGAAAAAAAGCGAACGAACTGGTGGAACATGCTGTTTAAATAATAAATAAATTACCACGCCTGGACTGATTAAAGGTGCTTGTGGGGTATTACGGTGTTTTGGTTTTGAACACCTCCTCAAACACATGTATTCAATAGTTTCTTCAAAACCTACTCATCCTTGACAAGGCTTGCTGTGACACGAAGGATGTTAGTTTTACAATGCATTCTTTAAACCACCTAAAATTTTGCAGGCGTTATTAAAATATTGTAATTTCCCGCGTCGGTCGCAAGCTGGCGGAATGTGAAATTGTTTCTAAGAGTGCGTTAGTAACTCACGCTATTTATCAAGCAAATGCATGAAACAATTTTGAATTAACGAAAATGTCACTCACTGTGATGTGGGCGAACAATGATATGCGGGTTATCCATTTAAGAGCTTGCAAGTCGATTTCAATTCAATGTCACTTTGGTTCGGTTCCAGCACCCCCTGTTGCGAAGTTAAGTGGTATGGATTATAAATGTGGCTACAGCAAGCGTTCATTTCGTATCCAGCCCCAGCCGTTAAAGGTGTCGTAGAAACATGCTACGCAGTGGACTTTCGAACGGTCAGACTGGTCCGTATCCAATGGACCCCGCATTTTGTTACAAGAGCTTCCCTGCTTTAAAAAGCGACAAACAATTCCCATGGCCACGAACCCAACCTTATCAGTTGAGTGCAGATCACGCTATTGACTGGTCGTCCGCAAAGAAGAGTTCAACAAAGATTCCTGAGTACATGTCAAACACTTTCTTTCAGCCAGCCCTACACCAAGACGGCAGGAAATTTGAAGAGCACAACATGAGCTACTTCTCTAGTATGCCTCCAACGCGACCAAAGTCTAGAAGATTCTCAATGACCTACGTCGCGTTAATAGCTAGAGCAATCCTTCAATTTCCTGAAAAGAGACTGACCCTCTCGCAAATTTATCATGTCATCGAGAAAACCTTTCCAGAGTTCACCGTTTCCAGAGTTGGTTGGAAAAACACCGTTCGCCACAACTTGTCTCTTCACGATTGCTTCGTCAAAGGAGAAGTATCGGCAAACGGAAAGAGCTGCTACTGGCATATACATCCAGCCTACATCACAAGATTCAGCAAAGGAGATTTCCGCAAACGCCCTTCCAGGGAACACAGTGTGTCGGACGAACGTAAAGCTATTCCACGAGTCCGCATCGACAGACCCTACACATTGCCCTACGCGTTTGGAGGAGCTGATTCCCGATTTGAGTTTCCATACGCTGGTGAGAGCCATTCTGTTTCTCAAGTGCTTCAACCCGCTTTCTATTCAAATTCTGCTTCAGTTCCTCGCGTGACCACTACAGCTCATCCCTCCACAGAATGGCTTCGAGAGTACAAACCATATCCCTACTACTATCTGTTCTCGCCAAAAAGCGTCCCGTTGGATTCCCAGCAAAGGGAAAAGAGCCCAGTCTCTTCTAAATAGCGCCATTTAAATTTCACAGCAATATTTGTGCCAACAATTTATAACCAGTAATGACCTGTATGTACATAGTTTTAGACATTTCGAAATTTAAAGGCTATTGAAATACGAAAGGCTGTCATCCTTTTTAAGAAATATGTATTGGTTACAATTGTGCAGAGATTGAAAGGATTAGACAACAGTGAACTATAATAGATGTAGTATCATACGCCTACAGACATGTGAGTCGAAGGAACTAATATATATAGACATACTATGGCTTTCTATTACAATATACGGCCTAACGATGAAACTTTTACAGTCGAAAATATTACGATAGGGTAAGAAAGATTTGTATCTCCATTTGTGAAGGACATGTTCGTTTACTTAACCAAAACTGAATTAGAAAAAAATAAGTTATATTATAAAAGACTTTTTCTGATGTTATTTTGTTTCTAAGGCAAAAAGGTAGTTTTACTAATGTGAAGTTTTGTGAAATAAAGTTTTTAGACCACCATCAATGCATTAAGTCATTCTTCAGTTTGTGTTGTGTCAGTCGTGGAGGAATCTTAAGAGTAGTCGATCGACTTTTGCAACGCCTGTATCCGAGAGCGCATCAAGCAATCGAGACTTTTTTTTTTAATATCCTAAAAATATCAATGGTCTTTGACTATTGATGGCTTGTACGGCCCTCTGGAATGGAAATTGCTAGCAGCTTAAAAATATTACTTGGATAACGTTCAAGTTTCAAACGTTCAAAATTCTGCAGGATATTAACAAATCGTTTTTAACTCCTTATGGGATAGTTCATCATATATAATCTTGGAACATAGCAGGATAACCTCTGAGTATCCATCGTTTACGTTTTTTACCGGCTAAAAATGTCTTGTATGTCTTAAGACTGATCTGTATATATATACTGTATAGATATTGGCCATGTTCTATTGAGTATCATGCATCAGGAGCTTTTCTTGACTGAAAATGACCATTTTAATGCTATGTTTATCACGAATTACAATTGATGAAAATTTTTACACTTTCTATCCTCGTAGGCTGAAAATTATTTGTTGTCAGTTTGTTTTGAAAAAGAAAGATGTTTTATAATTTTATTTGTGTATTGGTAAGTAAAGCTAATACTGCTGATATGCTGCGGAAGCCGAAAAGAAAAGCAACAGATATATATTTAGGTGAGATCCTTCCTTTTCCATTCAGTTGACTAATGTTTTGAAGTGCACAGTTTTTCAAAAATATAAAATCAAAGAATGAAAAAGAAAATCCACTTAATTAACTGACATTCTCTATCTCTATTTTATTATTTTTCATGGCATTCTCTCATACTATGACCGTTTTTTCCCTTAGTATAAATGCAAACTATTGAAAATGGTTATTTGTAGTGAAATATAACTGGTCTCAACCTTTTGTTGGCTTGATCCCAACCAACAGTTATTATTAAAGTACTCATAGTATGTGTGGGCTCCTCTCGGTGAGGGTAAAAAAGTGATTAAAAAAAAAAACACCCCAAAAATGGAACTATGTTTAATTCTAAACATTTTTTTTTTTTCACAAATTATTAGTTTTTTCGACCAATCTTCACGTTACATTTCTTTTTTAGCGCCATTCGTATTGAGATGATATTTTTCATCATATGGCCGAAAATCAGAGTTAGTTTTTCTCGGATTGTGTATCTAAGCCTACGCGCTGCTTGTAATGACAAAATTTAAATAAAAACGCTTTTTGAAAAAAAATCATAGTTAAAAAAGTGTGATTGAAATCTGCAATGCTATTTCCCGCGATACAGAGAAAACATTACTTAAGGTTTCGTTTGAATCGTCATAACGTACATTTTCATTCTTAGCCAAGTAAAATTTTCTTCGCAAACACTTGGTAAGCGACATATACCAAAAAAGGCCAGTGAACTTGGGAAGATCTAAGCTGAGATACAGTTACATTTAGTGAACCATGATTTACTTGCAAAGAAGTTTTGATTTTATTTTCTAACTTATTAAATGACTTATGAAAAAAGAGGTTTGTTTGAGTTACTTCACTCAGAATTTTTGCCGTGGGCGTTTTCTACTCTGATTGTGACTTAAAATAATTAACAGAAATGTGCTCTCTGATAATCATTAGTCGAAGTATAGGTGCAGCCATATTCTTGATGGTGAAGGCTCTGGTTTTAGTTAAACCAACTTTAAAAGGAGTTTTTGAGAACTGGTCTTCGAATCTCAGTGGGCAGGACGAATACACACTGAATTTCAACCTCGTTTAACAAGATTACAAGCAGGTTGAAAACGAGCAAGAGAATGTTTACCAAGTTCTCAGTTCCCTTCGGCAGGTGAAACAATTCCTCAAACGAAGCTTACCACATTTCTCTTTTTTACAAGGTGAGCAGTTCGTGTATATGGCTAGATGTTGGGCATTAAGCAAAATTGCTGTGATTTTTCCTGGCTTATTACTATATCGACGAAGATTTCAATAGTATTATATCATGATACGCTCGAGGAACTTGCCTTGAGGTAATTAAGTTAGTCCGTTATCACTTCAGCCTATTAAATCTAGGAACGCGTTGTCAAAAAAAACTCTAGAGGAAACAGAGAGAAATTGGCTAAAAATAAAAACGTTTTGCCCAAAATGTCAATTTCAGTCCTGCCACACAATGAAATTGATATAATAGAATTCAAAATTGATGAAATGTAATCATTTGAGTTAGCTAGGTAAAACAGGCAGTATTACGAGAAAGTAAGGCAATTGAAATAACATACTTTTGTGGTTCGCTGTCCTTTCAACTAAATTTTAAGTATGCCAAGATTACCAAAAAGAACAACAAGAGAAAAGCACTTTTCAAACATTGATGTGCCATCCTTCATAAGCTTTCATGTTACTCGTACTCATTTTTCGCTTATCATTTTCTTTAATTTCATCGCACTTTATGGAATTTCGATGTCTTCTTTCTTTGCTTGGTGAAAACTAGTGAGAAGACACACACCAAAATTAATTTGAATCTTGTCCTCGACCACGTTTGTCAACTGATTTGCTCTTACTTTTGTAGTAGTGCATATGTATTCGGCTGTATTCGGAGTATTCCAATTTTGCAACGATAGCTACATTTAGAGATTTCAGACAATTTTGAGTTTGGTCCACTGTCAGATAATTGCAAACACTAATGTTCTTTGGTGGTTACTTTAAACACAGATATCGTCAAGAGGTTCTAAGAATCAAAGTTCCCGAAAAGTATTCAATCATATTTTTTAAGGTACTAAAGAAATAAAATACTACCACAAAGATTTTATTTCAATAGTCATATAATATGTTAAGTGAAAATGTACAGAGATAAGAAGCTATAAGATAACAGGAAGGAAGGAAGATTTCCCTTAACACATAACGTTAAAAAACCGGTTGTAGACCATGTTCAAGTTACTAAATTTTAATTTCATCTTCCCTTTAGTTTAAGGAATTATTAAAAAGAGTGACTTAAGCTAAAAATAAGCGTCCATTGTTTGAATTTGTGCGTGGGTGATGAGTGAATTCAGGTAGAACTTCTATGTAGGCGTTTACTGCGCTCTGCTTGTGTCACAGAAATAATTCACATATTTTCGCAACGCGAAGATTTTACGTGTGGCTAATTCTTTACAATCAACGCACTGATTTCTCCAAAAGGATCGACTAAGATGATGTATAATAAAGTCCTACCAGAATTTAATTTAAATCTGCTAAATATGAATAAACACCGAGCTCATTTGGCAGATAACACACAAGCAAGAGTTTTACAAAATATGGGTACCCAAGAGAGTACATGTGGCCACTTTCCAAGTCTTTTCTCTGAGTAAGAAACAAATCAATTTGGGCGTATCATTCGAGCTTGTACGCTGTTTTTCTGATGGTAGTTTGATTTGCAGTGAACGGAAGGATGCAGTTTTTACATTGTGAAACAAAACTTGTCGAGTACGCACCAGTTTAATGTTTTTTCAATAGCCTAAAATTTCCGAATCTTTTTAGTGGACTGTGGATAGGTGCCAGGTATGAAAACGGTTTGCAAAGTAAAAGCAATGGCTAATAAAGTTTCAAGTTCTTCACCCCCAGCTAGAAACAACAGGATCTGCATTTCTTTTTTGCTTTGGCCCATACCTCGCATGTGGCCAAAAGTGGTGAAAGTAAGTGACTGAACCAGAGACATGAATGAGATGATTTTCCACCCCTTAAGTAATTAACATGATGTATTTAACCTTGCCAAAAGCTGTAAAGGAAACCGTAGTGAATACTAAGAGATAGTAGTGTAAACATAATCTAACAATTTGACATCAGTCAACAGTTTTAATTCAAATCTCGAGGCGACAATCACGCACCCAAATTTGATGAAGTATACCCCGCTTCTATCCCGCAAATTACTCATTACGCTGTGCTCTAAATTTGTTTGTATATTGGGCAGCATTGGCAATATACCGTGGATATTAGAGAGACAAACTTAAAATATTTCAAGGCCAGGTTTTTTCAATAACTCATTTCAAGGATCGACTCTTAAAAGGAGCAATCAAAACCTCTTTTGAAATGACATGGCATTCTTTTTCTGATAGCTCGCCATCACACTCAAAAATGTAACAGTGTATGACTAAAACGATATTTTAGCAGGGAGCCCACTTTATCAATAGGGGCTCTTCAAATGGTGGGCTTATAATACTTAATTATAAGTCCCTTCTTCTTAATTACAACAATAACTTTGACAGTAAATGGTTTTGACCCGAGTCCATTTTTGTTTGCTTGACAAATCTCAAAATAACTGAGAAGGAATCTATATTTCTTTCGAAGCCTTTTTTGTCTATTTTACTAAATGTCTATCTTAGACCCACATTGAGACATTCATTATTGGGAAATCAGGTCCAGTTGACAGCACTTTTTAGTTGCCAGTAATTCAAATGATAACACTGGCAATTGCTCAACACTTGCCAAAATAAATATAACAATTCAAAAATATAGAAATCACCCACATTCTATTGTACAGGATACGAATGACAAAATACGGTTTTATTTCAATGTCGTTTTTGGTTTGTAACTTAAAACATTTCCTATGACTGATAAAAGGGTTATTTCCTAAAGGTTTCTTCTAAATCTGAACTTAGAACTTTTTAATATACTTTTTTTTATCATCGCTTTTTTCCCGTCCATTGGTGATATGTTAAGTATAATAGTATTTTTTGTAGCATGTAGTATGCTGATAGTGAACACTGTTAAAATATTAGGTTTGACCAAATTAAGAAATTAAAAGCTTGCAAAATGGCTTTAACGTGGTGTTTAACCGAGGCCCTGTTCAAACTTCGAAATTTCTACCTTAGTGTATGGAACTTAACCTGCTTGGTCTACCCAAATGAAATAAGTTCGACGGCTGATTCAGACGTCAAACTTTATTAGTCGGACTCAATTCATTTTCAGAACTACAATATCAGTCAAAATAAATTATAGTAATTTATGTAGTAGATTCAACACAAGGAAAGCTCGACGTTTGAGACGGAGTTGCTCCATAGTCGAAATTCCCATGTGGGTCACTCGAAAATAATTCATGGCTCTACCCAAATGAAATATGATTTGTTCACCCTGTTCATTTGCGAAGTTTTGATTTTAATTTGGGATCTTCAAATGTCTTTGACAATGAGCAAGAGACTTGCGTAAAGAAAGCAAGTTCTACATTGTTTAACCTTGTTCGTGGGTGGATGAGTTAATGTGCTCGCTTTTGTAGTGGGCGTTTTCTACTCTGGTTGTGCCACATAAATATTTCACTTTATATTCTCGCACAGCCCAGGATGCTTTCAAAGAAGTTGAGATGATTTTTAACGAAACTATTTCGGAACGAATAAGTTAGAAACCTGACCAATGCGTAAGAATGCTGGCCATGGTTTCAACATCGTTTACCATCGCCGAAGTCTCGACTCAGAAAATATGCACCAAGAGAATGCATGTAGCCACGGTTATTAAGAAATTGAACCATTACACCTTTATTCTTCCAAAAATAGTGTTCAATTTCGAATTTACACCTTTACCGTTCTTGATAATGAAAAAAAAAACGAAAAGAAAAAGGAAGAAAGAAAGAAAGAAAGAAAGAAAGAAAGAAAGAAAGAAAGAGAGTGGCAAAGAAACAAAGAAGAAATAGTAGCATAGTAAAGAAAATCTCGTCAAAGGATCGTCATGTCAGCCAATGAATTCCTCTTCTAACATTTCTTTATTCCTATAT
Organism: Porites evermanni; assembly: GCA_942486025.1. Lineage (NCBI taxonomy): Eukaryota > Metazoa > Cnidaria > Anthozoa > Scleractinia > Poritidae > Porites > Porites evermanni. The sequence goes on along the minus strand of CALNXI010003465.1, from coordinate 2,995 downwards.
TTCTTTTCCTTAACTTTAATCGATATTTTTTTTTACATTGGGATAATTATAATAACTAATCGTAGTCAAAATAAAGCTTATTTGTATAAAAAATTTTAATTTAATTTTGGCCTGTTGTGTGTTGACTTCTTGTCATGTAAACCGTCAAGGACTGAATAGAAGCACTGTGCTTTCTGAAGCGGTGTTGCTTGTTTGGAAATATATATTTACGTTGAAGCAAGCTCGACTTTTTCTTTATCTTGAAGATAGCAGCAAACTATATACATTTGTCAGTTTGTCACGAGTCATAAACAGAGACGGTTTTGCTTTTCGGCCTCATGCCTACTCTTTTCCTAGGAAACGATCGTACATTAAGGCCCAAATTATAGCACACCTCCAATCTATAGATCGTCTTCACATGATGCCACGGCGGCCATATTAGTGTCCCAAAACAATGGAACGGCGGCCATGTTGGTGACGTTGGTTTTCCAAACATATCTTGTAAGAATTGAGCTCTTTTGTTATGGAAACGCCTTTTTTGGTTTCAATAAATTCGCATAGATGCTGGCCACGTGAGTAAAACACTCTATAGGTGAACGCTAACATGTTTCACACAAAGCCACTTGTTCTACGCGGTACGAACGACAGGGACAGACTCGGATAACACCAGGCCTGGCTGCTCGGCAACTGAAGAGCAGTGGTTGGCTCTGTAGTAGACAGATGTTGTTTGTTGTGTTCAGTGATGGCGCCACTAGGCTTTCGAGTGATTCGACAGATCCACACTCAAAGCCAGCCCTAAAATGAAAAAGAAAAGGGATTTTCACCAAGTTCATTATAGACTGAGATAGAGTCAAGTTTGATGTCTGTACGTACTTTAATTTATTAGTTCTAGGAGCGTCAGGGGAAAAAACAAACGGATAATCTCTAGTCACGGCAATGTTGTAGTGCACAGCGATTTTTCGTGACTGGCATCCGGAACTTGCATCCAGGACGTATAAAAATGAGAGAGCGCGGGAAACGTGTTGCCACTGAGTGCAAGGTCGGGCAGGATTAAAATGTGTCAAAAGCCCACGTTCGATATATTAAAATTCTAACATGACTCCGGGGCTTTCTGGTCATTTTTCTATATTTGGTTTGGTTTTCTTTGTGCTCAAGTCTCTTTTGAGAATTGCGAGACAATGAATTCTTAAAAAATTTGCAATTTTAACGCTAAAGCCTCGGTGTCATGTTAGAATTTCAATATATCGAACATGGGCTATTCCTGACAGAACTCTACGGCGGTTTTCTACACTACAAATGGTCTGGAATTTTCTCTATATAATAATCCCGTTAAAGTCAAAGACGCCTAGCAGCGCTACAGTTACCTTACAAGAAGCGTTGCTTTTGTATTTAAGGACACAAAGAACTGCGGTTCGCATATCAGCTTTTTCTTGAGGCAGGTCTCAAGACACGATTCACCCACCCCTCCAAGCGTCATCTTCAATTCACTCAACGGCGGCCATCTGGATGGCTTGCAGAAGTCCTGTTGAAAATAAGATTATTTTCTTGATATCTTATCTCTTTTCCTTCTGTAAAGGTAAAAAANGCGGTTTTCTACACTACAAATGGTCTGGAATTTTCTCTATATAATAATCCCGTTAAAGTCAAAGACGCCTAGCAGCGCTACAGTTACCTTACAAGAAGCGTTGCTTTTGTATTTAAGGACACAAAGAACTGCGGTTCGCATATCAGCTTTTTCTTGAGGCAGGTCTCAAGACACGATTCACCCACCCCTCCAAGCGTCATCTTCAATTCACTCAACGGCGGCCATCTGGATGGCTTGCAGAAGTCCTGTTGAAAATAAGATTATTTTCTTGATATCTTATCTCTTTTCCTTCTGTAAAGGTAAAAAAAATCCGGTATTCAGTTCTTCCTTTATTACGCTTTCTCGTCTTTCAACTCGGTTCCCCTTTTCTTTCCAGTAACGTAAAAGCTTAAAGCTTGGTTAACTCGTTTCCAAGTTCTGACAGGAATTTTGCGCTGCACTTAGATAAGAAACTGAAACATTTGGATTTGGATTAGAAGTATCCAACATGCCTGAAGAATGAAGGACAGAATGTAGTTCATCACTTTTGAGAACGTTATGTATACCTGATTTTCAACGTAAGCATTAATTCTTTCCAGCATTCCAACATGGGTAAACTCATATGGTAGATGAGGCTCTTTCTGAAATGAAAATCAGGTGTAGTTTTAAGTGTACACAGAGAAGAGCAGAGAAGAGCAGTTTGGAGCAAGCGAGGACTAAACTCTTCATCGCCCCGCTATGGGATTGCCTCAAATTCAAAAAATGTAAAGTAGAGAGGAGAAGTGTGACGTCACGTTACCATGGTAGCAAAATGTCTGTACCTCAACAATCTTTCTTGAAAGAGACAGCGATTTGTATTGCCGAACGATGGATAAAAAGTACGGGCTACCATTTCTTTCCTGAGCGTTATCATGAACAGGAAAGTCATACATGTCAATGTTTTCGTTTTTTCCTTCCACATTTGCAGGAACACAGTTTGTTTAGATCCAGACATTTTGCTACGTGACGTACAGACTTCTCCTCTGTGCCGACGTCCATGCTGCGACCCCGCTGTGCCTCCTCAACCAAACAGGAGAACAACAACAATAATGGCTTGACAATTTTAATGAAAGCCTTTAGGCTACAATTTACCATGGTCCTACAACTCAGTTCTTTTCCATCACAGCATTTCATTTCCCACAAGAATAGTTTGGTAGACCAACTGGTTTGCTTTCATTACTTACAGTTCATTATGGGAGGCATGACAAAATATGAAAACTATCTTGCTACATTTAAAAATTCAAAAAGTTGATCCAACATACAAAAAAAGATTAATAGCAAGTGTTTCCTTACTTCTGTACTAATGATTTCCTTCAAAGCTTCTTCCACCTCTGTTAAATTATGGATATCCACTGTCTGAACGAAAGGTTTACCAACAAACACCTCCGCGTACGGATTTTGAGATGTAATCTG